>CAUYPK010060889.1:0-23562 GCA_963574355.1 Loris lydekkerianus
CATCATACACTAGTTTCACAGACTGGTTGACACGTTTATATCACACTGGTTAACATAGCCTTCCTGGCAATTTCACAGTTATTGTGTTAAGACATTTACATTCCACATTTACTAAGTTTCACATATACCATTGTAAGATGCATCACAAGTGTATGCATTCTCACCAATCCACCTCCTTCCACCCCCCTCCCCTCCCTTTCCCCCTTCCCCCTATTCCTAGGTTGCAAATGGGTTACAGCATTCATGTGAAAGCCCTAAATTAGTTTCATAGTAGGAATGAGTACATTGGATACTTTTTCTTCCATTCTTGGGATACTTTACTAAGAAGAATATGTTCCAGCTCTATCCATGTAAACACAAAGGAGGTAAATTCTCCATCTTTCTTTAAGGCTGCATAATATTCAAATTCTCTCCTCTCTACAGGCTGAAGCACAAAGAAGCTAGGATGTATCTTCATGAAAGGAGCAATTTGGTTTTATCTGGCAGGGAGAAGAGTATGCCATGAAATATTCAGGAATGATTACTCATATCACATCTTTATTTAACCTATCTGGTTAGCCTGAAGATGAATAGTGGGTAACTGTAAAATTAATCAGGTTGTGACTTAAATTGAAGATGCTATTCCAGATCATGTTGTTTTCTATAGCAAATCAACATAGCTCCCAGGCTCTTGGTATGCAGTTATTCATCTGAAAAATATTCTTTTTCCCTAATCAATCAGCAGAGAACATCAGAAGCAGCTTGCTTTTATCTGACAGGAACAGAAGTACAACCTCAGGGCTATGTATATTCGCTGGCTTATTATCTAGGGTGAATGGAACTTCATTGTGAACATAATGCCAGTTTATTACACTGATGACATTATGCATACTGGACCAGGTAATCAAGACACAAACAATATTCTAGATGCTTTATTAAGACATAAATATGCTAGAGGGTGGGAAATAAATTCTAACTCAAATGTCTGAACCTCAGTGAAGTATTTAGATGATCTGAACCATATTGGGTATTCAACGAGTTGCTGCAGCTCATAGCATCTACCACAAAATAAGTATTTTCTTTTGAACAACAGCTTCTGACTTGCTCCTGGGCTGTGGCAGGCATAATGCCTGGTCATGGGGCACCGAGGAATGTCACCTGTCCCTGATAAATTGGGTACTACTTGATCATTCATTGGAAGTGGAATATTTGAGACTAGAGTCAAGCATGTCTGGAAGGTACAGTAAGTTTGCTTGAACAGGTGGCTCACATCTCTGTGGCCTCTATGCTACATAACAACCTTTCTCTCAATTCATACCTGTAACATCATGGGGAGTTCTTATGACAAGGTATCTTAGTCATGGTATCCGAAGGAAGCAAATGGTAGACTCTGTGGCTTGAAACAAGTAAAGTACCAATGAGGGGAATTTTTTTATATAGAGCCCTGAGCAAGATTAAGAGATTTAGCAATGAAGGAGGCCTTGAAGGACTAGCAAAAGTTGGTGTGGCCACAGGCACTGCTAAGTACTCAACCTGGAAGAAGAAGACTGATGAAATCAAACCACATCTATCTAGAAAGGGCAGCAATTTGTTCTCAAATAGGAACTTATTTTGTATAGGGATTTTTTTTTTTTTTTTGAGATAGAGTCTCAAGCTGGGTCAAGTGCCATGGTGTCATCATAGCTCACAACAACCTCCAACTCTTGGGCTCAAGTGATCCTCTTGCCTCAGTTTTTCTTTTCGTTTCTTTTCTTTCTTTCTTTCTTTCTGTTTTTTTGATTTATATTTTTTTTGAGACGGAGTCTCACTTTATCACCCTCAGTAGAGTATTGTGGCATCACAGCTCACAGCAATGTCCAACTCCTGGGCTTAGGCAATTCTCTTGCCTCAGCTTCCCAAGCAGCTGGGACTATAGGCACCTGCCACAGTGCCAGGCTATTTTTTGTTGCAGTTATCATTGTTGTTTAACTGGACCAGGCCGTGTTCAAACCCGCCAGTCTTGGTGTATTTGGCTGGTGCCATAACCACTGTGCGATGGGCGCCAAGCTGGATTTGCTTTTTATGACCAGTATTTCTGCCAGCACTCCTGTGTGTAGACTTATGCATCTGTCACTCGTATTCACAATAGCAAGCACAATAGAACTTCTAACTAAGGAAATACATTATAAGGCAAAAGACAAATGACACTGTGCTTATGCTGATGACACTGGTTTTGCTCTGTATCTTATCACCTTGAAGCACGTGCCTCAATAGGATGCTAAGATGGTTGATCTGTTGAAGATTCAGTTACTAACCTAGTAAGGTGAAAATGTCCTGAAAAGCAGTGGTTCTTATGTCTGACAGATGAGGAAGGATCTGATCTCTATATGATGACATCTTAGTGAAGGTCAAATGTTAATCACTAGACTGGATGTCAAATGTAGGATTTAATACTGCTGGGTTTTCTTTCTGGTTAGAGGGGATTCTACACAAGTCACATACCCACTTCATGTCAAAATGTGTGTGATCTTTCATAAGGATAAAAGAGTTAAAGCAGTAAAAAAAAAAAAAAAAAAAAAAGAAAGAAAGAAAGGTAGAGGCTCTGTCTTTTGGAAAATAGGCGACCCCTATGCAGTGCTGTTTCCCAATAGCCCAAATCTGTGGGGCTTGGAATCAAGAAACGAGCAACTCCTAATACTCCACTTAGATGTTTTTTCTCATCCTTATAGCTGTGAGCTCCACTAGTTGGGAGGTCTTGGTTCACTTAGGAGGAATGCTTCTACCAAGGACCTGATATTGATTTCATTAAATTGCAAGTTGAGACTGTCACCTGGCTATTGGGGATTCTTTAGGCCACTGAATGAACAGGAAACCATGGGTCCTACTGCACTGGCTCACATGATTCACCTTGATTATCAAGGGGAAGAAAGATTGCTGTTAAACAATAGGGTCATGGAGGACTGTGTCTTGAATTCAGGGGATCATCTGGAGTCAATTCCTAGTAATGCCCTGTCCAGGTAGGACCACTAAGGATTCAGACTAGTTAGAAATAAAGGTTTGAGTTCTGACTACCAAAGAACAACTTTAAAAAAGAAAAAAAGAATTCTGACCACTGAGGTCTTGACTGGAGGGTAGTAGAAGAAAGAGGGTAGTAGAAGCAAGAGGGTAGTAGAAGCAAGAAGGTAAAAATACCAGTGACAATGTAATGACCAATTATAGAAATGAGCATTTTAGTAACTGTGTGTGTATAAACTTTTCCTGTCTCCCTTTTTTTCTGTTTTATACACGTCACTTGGTAAGATTAACTTTATATTTTTTTCTTTAGATTATAGGACATTGACATGGGATAGTAGTAATTATTCTCTAGAGATGACTACAGTTCCTGATGAAAACTTTGGTCTCCTGTTTCATGGAGTGGATTTTAGTATAGAAAAGATAAGAGGATTGTTTTAGTGTGAATAAGTTGTTGCTATAATAAGTTTATTTTGTGTACAAGGGAGTGTGTGGATATTGAGTAGCTGGTGGAGGGAGGGTATCCTGCGCTGGATATGTAGTTTCCATCTCAACTTTCATTTCACTGTCCTTATATTTAGAGAGGTAAGAAAGTTAAAGAAGACATTACACATTCTCTTAAATCTAGATTTATGAATGTAAATTAGGGTTAGGTAATTAGATATGCTAGTGTAAGATTTGGGAAACAGAGGAGGCAGATGCTTGTAGTGCTGGTAAAAGTGTTAATGTTGCCAGATGTAGTCTCCTAACCTTTGCTTTGAAGCTCTATGTGACCCTGAAGCCAAAAGTCTAGTGGTAACCCTTGATTCTCATTAGCACTGCCAATGACTTTGCAGGGTAGCTCCTTAAACTAAATCCATTCCTGCTTGAAACACCTAGAGTGGATTCAGTCATGTCCACTGAACCCTCAGTAATTATAGAATGATAAATGAACTATGTCATTCCAAACTGCCATCTCTCCTTGGAAATTTCTTATGTATGATAGCAGGTAACTTCCAAGTGGGAGGCATCACACCCAGGGGAAAGAGCACTCTGGATCAGGGAGCTGGCAGATGCCACCAAACATCACGTGGATGGTGCCCACAAAGAGTGGAGGGTGTTTTTATGTCAGTCAGCTGCAAAATTGAGATAATAATCAGGCCCATTTGATAGGGTGTTTGTGTGGATCCAGTGAGGTAATACTCATAAAATGGTTAGCTCAGTAACTGTCAGTGAGGAACCATCATGATGAATCTTAGGTTTTTATTATTTATTGTTATTATTTGGAGTGTTCAACACACTGCCTGGCATAGTCAATCTTAGAGCCATCTTTTAAAACCTTAGTGAAAGAGACTGCAAAAACAATGTAACCTTTTGAATTGGGTCATTTCAGTCTGTTAGTACATTGAAACAGTTTTGCCAGCACAGCTTATCACTAAACACAGTGATCTTTGGGGGAGGAGCATAAAAACACATTACGCTACAATCAAGTGGAACAGGGAAGTCTAATCCGAGTGTAGCTTTTGTTCCTCCCCCAAATCAAGTACTCCGCAGATGCAGGTGGAAGGTTCTGGCTTTCTTGACCCTGAGGCCCAGGGACTAGCGCTTTTGACGTTGCAGATTAGAGATAGGGAGGGAGTTAGGTTGCAGAACTCCTTCTATGCACTCTTTAGTGGCCCCGGATCCCGGGCTCCACGGTTAGAACAGCGCCGGGGGCTCTGGGGCGAGAAGTGCGGGACGCCCCGCGGCAGAGATCCCCAGGCACAGCCTCTGGCGGGACCGCACTTGCTCGAAGGGGCTTCCTGAGTTCCGCTGCTTTCCCCTTACACTCCAGCGGCGGGAGGCTTGTGCGGCTCTCTCTCACGGCCGCAGGCGGCGTCCAGAGGCGGGGGTCTCAGCGGCCGCTCGCTGGGGGCGGCGCAGGGCAGACAGACGCCGGGCCCGCCCCGCCGGCATCCCCGGCCTGACTTCCTTCAGCAGCGAGCGGCCGGCCCAGCTGTAGGAAACGGCGGCGGCGGCCACGATGAGCGCCGGGGACGCGGTGTGCACCGGCTGGCTAGTCAAGTCGCCCCCGGAGAGGAAGCTGCAGCGCTATGTGAGTAGGGACGCCGCGATTCGCACGGCCTTAGTGTCCTCGGGCGCCCGCCGGCTGGGTGGCCGCAGGGAGCTTCCCCCGGGCTCGGGCGTGCTAGACGCAGCCGCTGTCAGCTCCCGGGACCGCTGCCGAGGCCGACAGACGGAAAGCGAAATCACACGTCGAGCCGGAGCTGCCGTTGTGCCAGGTGGCGGGCTGAGGGCCCATTTAGCTCCTGCCCGAGGGGCGAGGCGGCTGTAGACTGTGGCTGATCGTAGCGGAGGGAGGCGGGTTGCCCCCGAAATCTCAAGCGTCAGGGTTGTGGGAGCAGCCTGGGAGGCATTTGGAAAGAGTACCACTGTCTCTGGTGGGAAGTGCTTCTGAGTCCTATTGCCCAGCGAAGGGGACTGACAGCCGGAGGGGACTGGCCTGGGCCACACTGGCAGGGAGGATCTTGTATTACTCTTGGACTGTAAAGAGTGTTATCTCTTGGAGTTCTCATCAGACTCTCTTGTCTGGAGACCCACATAGTGTAACTGGTTCCTTGCCGTGTTGCTTACCAGCTTTTTCTCTATGCTGACATCGCGCTTTTCTAGTGCCAAAAGGAACCACTGACTTTTCCTAGTATGAAATTAGGAACGCATGGAAGAGCAAATCTTCGTTTATATTCCATTGTAATTTTTAAACTTTATACTAGCAGCTCAAACATTCACTATCTCCATCTGCATATACAGGATAAGGACTTTAAAACATTCTGCTTAAAGACCAGATCGCTACTCACTGTTTCTCAGCCTTTAGGAAGAACCACTTCAGTCCCCAGGGGTTGCAGGGAGATATTACACCTTCTTTTTGTACACCGGGAGTAAGTTGATGAATTCGTCTTGTTCATACTTCCTAATTTCTCTGCAACTCCACAGCATGGCGGTAGAAACAAATTCGCCCTCATGTTTTCATAAACAGCATTTTGCAGGAATGTTATTCTATTTACCATGTAGATATCAGACATGTATAAATGCCAGGATTTCTGATTAACTGCCAGTGTGTCCCTACATCTTTTTTTTTTTTTTTTTACTCCTTGAGTTCATAAGCACAGAGTCCAATATCTCTCAGCTTCTGCTTCCTTCCACCTGCTTTCCTATGAAGCTACTTTGAACACCCTCATGGAAAGGTGAGGCGTTATTTATAGAGTAGTCCTTGCAATGCTTACTCAGGGTGGGTTTCCTTGTTATCCTTTGGAATGAGAGACATTTTAAAGGTCACTATACATTTCAAGGGTGGGACTTACTTTTTGGTACATAATTTAAAAAGATGATAAGACTGGAGGGCAAAGTTTATGGGATATATATATATATATATATATATATATATATATATTTTTTTTTTTTTTTTTTGGTAGTTTTTGGCCAGGGCTGGGTTTGAACCGACCACCTCCATCCAGCATATGGGTTAGCACCCTACTCCTTTGAGCCACAGGTGCCACTCTATGGGATATTTTTTGGCCCAGTCTTGTTTTGTATCTTGTCCTGAGTAGACTTGTGTAGAAGTTTACTCGTGTTTCATAAACTTGACAGGAGGCATGGCTGTGCATAACCATTGTCATACATGGCTCATTCTTTTTAGGTAGTATAGGGGCATAACAAGAGTGGACACTGCAAAACTTAGAGGTCTTTGCAGCATATACTGAGTGTGGTGAAGGAGGAAACATAGCACAGAGAACCTACATGTCATCTTTTCAACACTATAAGATGTAAATATTGATGATTTGGCCTTGTGTTTAAGGAGAGTCCTCGTCTTGTAGATAGTGCTTTGTACTGAAAAGCATCTCTCCCTGGAACACACCTCTTTTTCCTGGAATACACCTCAAGAAATCTGTTTCCTCCCCTCCCTAAATTTTGTAGGAAGCCTTTTCGCCTCTAGATGGCGATGATGTGTCATCTTCGTAGAGCCTGGAAAGGACTTGTATTAAACTCCTGTCAGGAGTAACTACTCCTTTCTCCCATTAATGGGGTGCCAACTCTAAACTAGGCCTGGTGTTACTGAATGGGAGGACAGAGAAAAAAGACTTGATCCCAGCCCTCAAGAAGTCCATAATTTAACCCGTATAGTACAATGACATAACCAAGCTAGTTAGTAGCACAACCAGAACAATAACTCAGTTCTTTGTGGTACCAAGCCAGAAAGCATCACCCAACAATTTGCTGTTATAAATGGAACCCTAAGCAAATCTTTCAGTCCAAGGTAAGCTTGTACTTCATTTACTTGAATACATTTGTGAACACAATCAGGAAGTTATTTCTTTATTTACTTTTTGCATTTTTTTTTTTGGCCAGGGCTGGGTTTGAACCTGTCACTTCCGGCATATGGGGCTAGCGCCCTACTCCTTTGAGCCACAGGCACCTTCCCAGGAAGTTATTTTTTATCATTGCTCTTTTAAAAGACAGTTAATTCTCTTTTTTTCTATATTTGTGTTTTACAATAATATAGAAATATGTTATTGTAAAAATTCAAACAATGTAGGAATGGAATGAAAAGTGAAGACCACTTTTAGATTTTACCCACACTCTCCTCTCCCTTTGCATTCCTCCTTATCCCACTCCCCTCTCCAGGGACAACTGTTAGCAGTTTAGTGAGTGTCATTCTAGAAAGTTTTCCAGAAAGTATATAATTTTATTTTTGTACAAAAGGGATCATATTATATTAATTGTCCTGTAATCTTCTTTTTTCACAATTCTGTACATCTTTCCAGGTTAGTAAATGTAGATTTACTTCTTTTTTTTTTTTTTGCAGTTTTTGGCCGGGGCTAGGTTTGAACCTGCCACCTCCAGCATATGGGGCCAGCGCCCTGCTCCTTTGAGCCACAGGCACCACCCTACTTCTTCTTTTTTTTTTTTGAGACAGAGTCTTACTATGTCGTTAGAGTTCTGTAGTGTCACAGCTCACAGCAACTTCAATTTTTTTTTTTTGAGACAGAGTCTCACTATGTCATTAGAGAGCTGTGATGTCACAGCAACATCAAATTCTTGGGCTTAAGTGATTCTGTTGCCTCAGCCTCCCAAATAGCTGGCACTATGGGCACCTACCACAACACCTGGCTATTTTCTTGTTGCAGTTGTCATTGTTGTTTAGCTGGCCCGAGCCGAGCTTGAACCCACCACTCTTGGTGCATGTGGTTGGTGCCGTAACCACTGTGCTATGGGAACTGAGCTGATTTCCTTCATTTTTTTAAACCATTGCCAAATATTCCTTATAAAAATTGTAACATAATTTAATAATTTCTCTATTGATGAATATTTGGCTTTTAGTTCAAATTTTAAAGAATACTATAATTACAATGATTATAAAGTCACAATAGTTCAAGGTTTACAAGGTGAAGGTTTACATGTTCCACACACTATGCTAAGAACCTTACTTATATTAACTCATTTAGTTTTCAAAACAACACTAAGAGCCTGGTACTGTTATTGTCTCTGGATACACATTCTTTGTTGCATATGTAATTGGCAAATATTTTCTAGCAGTCTGTGATTTGTCTTTTATTCTTTCTCTAGTATCTTTTGTAGAACAAAAATTGTAAAAATTTTTGTGAAATCCAAGCTATCAAATTTTCTTTTATGAATCATATTTTTAGTGTCAAATCTAAGAAGTCTTACTTACGTTCAGATCCTGAAGATTTTCTTTTTTTTTCTAAAGAAAGTATTATCATTTTACATTTAGATCTATGATCCATTTTGAGTTAATTTTATAAAAGTTTTGAGGTTTATGTCATGGTTTATTTTCTCACATAAAGATTCCTTTTGTTCCAATACCATTTATCAATTACACTGACTGTGCTCAATTGATTTACTTTTGAAACTTTGTCAAAAATCAATTTACCATATTTATGTAGGTCTATTTCTGGATTCTCTAGTCTGTTCCCTTGATCTATTTGTTCATCTTTATGCTAATACCATGCTGTTTGATGACCATAGCGTACAGTAAATCTTGAAATCAAGTTGTTTTAGCCCTCCAACTTTTTCTTTTTCAGAGTTGTTTTGACTATTGTAGGGGCCTTTTTTTCTATATCAATTTTGGAATTAGTTTACCAATTAATTTTACTGACCTTGTATCCTGTGGCCTTGCTAAACTCTCTTGCTGGTTTAGGAGCCTCGTTTGCAGTTGGAAGCTACAATGTTATAAGTGTTGCACAGAAATAAGAGCAAGTGTCCTTGGCTTTTTCTTATCTTAGGGGGAAAGCATTTTTTTTTTTTACCTTTTAAAATGTTATCTGCAGGTTCTTTTGCAGGAGCTTGTTATCAAATTGAGGAAGTTCTCCTGTATTGCTACTTTGTTGACACTTTTTTTTAAAAATCATGGATTAGATTTTATGAAATGCTTTTCCTGTATCCATAAAAATAACAATATCATTTTCTTTTTTATGTTACTATGTTAAATTATACTGGTTGATTTTTGAATGTTGAGTCAGCCTTGAACTCGTGGAGTAAGCTTTAGTTGGACATGATGTTTTTTTTCTTTACATATAGCCCAGATTTGCTTTGCTAATTTTTGTTGAGAATATTTATGTTTCTGTTCATGGGGGATATTGGTCTGAAGTTTTCATTTTTGTCTATCTTTTCTTATGACATTACCATAATGGTGGCCTCAAAATGAAATGGGAAGAGTTCTCTCCTCTTCTGTTTTCTAGAAGATATTGTGTACAATTGGTATTCCTTGTTCTTTAAATGCTTGGTAGAATTCACTGAAACTTTCTGGTCCTGGACTTTTCTTTGTGGGAAAGTTATAAACTATAAATTTCATTTCTTTAATAAGGGCTATTCAAATTATCCATATCTTCTTGACTGAGTCTTAGTAGTTTGTATCTTTCAAGAATTTTCTGTTTCACCTATGTTCTTGACTTTATTGTCATGAAGTTGTTATGTTCCCTTATTTTCCTTTTATTTATTTTTTTCAGTCTTTCATATGATTTATTTTCTCCCTTCAATCATAATATATCCAAATTTTGTCTTAACTGGTGGGTCTATAAATACAGGTTTGTCCATCCCACTTAGAGGCAAGGCAAATGCTGTTTCTTGAAAAAGTCGGTACCCATAGCACAGTGGTTATGGTGCTGGCCACATGCACCAAGGCTGGTGGGTTTGAACCCAGCCCGGGCCAGCTAAACAACAATGACAACTGCAACAAAAAAATAGCCAGGCATTGTGGCAGGCGCCTGTAGTCCCAGCTACTCAGAGGCCAAGGCAAGAGAATCACTTAAGCATGAGAGTTTGAGGTTGCTATGAGCTGTGACACCTTGGTACTCTACCAAGGATGACAAAGTGAGACTCTGTCTCAAAAAAAAAAAAAAAAGAAAGAAAGAAAGGGAGGGAGGGAGGGAGGGAGGGAGGAAGAAAGGAAGAAGGAAGGAAAGAAGAAAGGAAGGAAGGAAAGAAGAAAGGAAGGAAGGAAGGAAGGAAGGAAGGAAGGAAGGAAGGAAGGAAGGATCCCAACATGGACCCTCTGGTCATCCAACCCAAGTCACCCTCTTGCCTGGCTTTATCTTCACTATATTGTGCAGCCCCTTCACTGAATCTCATTCCAGACTTTTAACTTTTCCATGGCTTCCATGATTTTGGCCTGTTTTTCACATAGAATGTGTCTAACCTTTATAGCATTGCCACCACCTTTGGAACCCTGGAGCCTTCTTGTCAGAACTGTCACTACCAGAGGCTGCTCCCCCTTTCCCTTTTCCAGAACTGTTTTTTTTCTTGGGTGGCATCTTTGAAACTTGTCCCCTTATTATCCTTTTAATGTCTATAAGATTTTTACTGAGGCCTCCTCTTTCACTTGTGATACTGCTATAATTTTTGTCTTCTATTTTTTTTTTCCTGGTCAAGTTAGAGTTTTATCAATTTTTCTGTTATTTTCTAAAAACCAACCTTTACCTTCACTGATCTTCTCTACTTTCTTTTTGCATTAAATTTCACTGATTTATCATTTTATTTTTATTATTTCCTTCCATTTGATTGCTATGGGTTTAGTCTGATCACTTCTTCATCTAGTTCCTTAGTGAGGAAACTGAAATTACTCATTTGAGACCTTTCTTATTTGCTAATATGCTCATTTAGTGCTACAAACTTCCAAGTACTCCTTTAGATGTATCCCATTAAATTGGATATGTAGTGTCTTCATTTTAATTCATTTCAAAATATTATTTAATTTCCCCTGAGAGTTCCTCTTTGGCCCAAGAGTTATCTAGAAGTTTTTTTTTTTGTTGTTTTTGTTTTTGTTTTTTTGTTATTTTCTGAATGCTGGATTTTTTACATGTGTTTCCATTATGATGTAATAACAACAAACTATATGATTTCATTTTTTTGTTGTTGCAGTTGTCATTGTTATTTAGCAGGCCCGGGCTGGGTTCGAACCTGCCACCCCTTGTGCATGAGGCCGGCGCTGCAACCACTGTGCCATGGGCGCCAAGCCATAGACTATATGATTTCTATTCATTAAAATTTGTTAAGTTTATATTATGGCCCACAATGTAATCATGAATATTAGATGTGTATTGAAAAAAAGTGTATTTTTCTTTGGGTGACATGTTCTATAAGTGCTAGTTAAGCTAAGTTGGCGGATAGTGTTCTTCAGGTTTTTTGTGTCTTTATTTTATTTTTTTTTATTTTATTTTATTTTATTTTATTTTATTTTATTTTATTTTATTTTATTTTATTTTATTTTATTTTATTTTATTTTTTTTAGAGACAGAGTCTCACTTTATCACCCTTTGTAGAGTGTCATAGCGTCACAGCTCACAGCAACCTCCAACTCCTGGGCTTAGGTGATTCTCTTGCCTCAGCCTCCCAAGTAGTGGGCACTATAGGCACCCACCACAATGCCCGGCTACTTTTTGTTGCAGTTTGGCCAGGGCTGTGTTCGAACCTGTCACCCTCAGTATATGGGGCTAGCGCCTACCCACTGAGCCACAGGCGCCACCCTATTTTATTTTTTTGAGACAGTGTCTCAGTTGGTCACCCCTGGTCAAGTGCTATGGCATCATAGCTCA
This sequence comes from Loris lydekkerianus, assembly GCA_963574355.1. Taxonomy (NCBI): domain Eukaryota; kingdom Metazoa; phylum Chordata; class Mammalia; order Primates; family Lorisidae; genus Loris; species Loris lydekkerianus. Next base: position 12,057 of record CAUYPK010060889.1, read on the forward strand.
CAGCAACCTCAAATTCTTGGGTTTAAACTATCCTCTTGCCTCAGCCTCCCAAGTAGCTGGGATTACAGGTGCCCGCCACAATGCCCGGCTATTTTTAGAGATAGGGGTCTTGCTCTTGCTCAGGCTGGTCTGGAACTCGTGAGCTCAGGCAGTCCACCCGCCTTGGCCTCCCAAGTGTTGGGATTACAGGCATGAACCACCAAGCCCGGCCCTTTTTTTTTTTTTTTTTTTTTTTTAGACCCGGTCTCACTTTTCCATTTTGGGTAGAGTGCTGTGGCATCACAGCTCACAGCAACCTCCAACTCCTAGCATCACAGCTGACAGCAACCTCCAACTCCTAGGCTTAAACGATTCTCTTGCCTCAGCCTCCCAAGTAGCTGGTACTACAGGTGCCCACCACAAAAGCCCGGTATTTTTTGGTTGCAGTTGTCATTGTTGTTTGGCAGGCCCAGGCTAGATTCAAACCTGCCAACTCTGGCATATGTGGCTAGCGTCTTAGCCATTTGAGCTGCAGGCACTGAGCCATCTTTTTTTTTTTTTTTTTTTTTTTTTTTTAACTTTTTTAAAAAATCAACATAATTTAAGTCTGCCGTGGAAGTTTAACTATTGATTCAAGTGTGCCCTGAGATTAAGAAGGTTGAAAAAACACTGCCCCAAAAGGACCATCCATGTTCTAACCCAAAACAAGGTAGAAATTTTTAAAGTCTCTAAAAACTTCGAGAACTAAGAGGTCCCCCTGCTCTGTCCTTTTCCCAGATTGTTTTGGCTGTTGCAGGTCACAGCTGGATTTTGATGGAGTTGCACTGACTTAGGTGATTTGGGGAATGTCACTGTCTTCAGAATAAGTCTTCCCATCTGTAAACACACGACGGTTTTCCTTTTGTTTCAATCTTCCTTAATTTCAACATTGTTTTGTAGTTTTCAGAGTGCACATTCTGCACTTCTTTTGTTAAATGTATTCCTAAGTATTTTATTCTTTTTGATGCAATGTGAATGAATTTTTTTTCTTCATTTCAACTTTGGACTGTTCATTATGAATGTAAAGAAATATAATTGATTATCCTATATTGATCCTGTATGCTACAACTTGGTTGAACTCATCTATTACTTTTAACAATCTTTTTAGTTGATTACTTATAGTACCTTTATATATACAAGCTCTGGCATCTAATAGTTTTACATTCTCTTCCAATCTGGAAGTCTTTTATTTCTTCTTTCTGCTCAACTAACCTGGCAAGGACCCTCTGGTACAGGGTAGGGTAACAAGGCAACAGGGAACATTCCTATCTTTTCCTGATCACGGGGAAGGCTTTCAGCTCTTCACCTTGAGCATGATGTCAGCTATGGGCTTGTCACAGACACCCTTTATCAGGTTGTTCAGTATTTTTTTCATGAACACTTTTGGATTTTGTTAAATGCCTTTTCTGCATCTATTGAAATGATAGTGATTTGCATTTTTTATTCTATTGATATAATAATGTATTACATAGATTTTCAGATGTTAAAACAACTTTGCATTCCTGGGATAAACCCCACTTGGTCATGGTGTATCTCTTTTTATACATTGCTGGATTTGATTTGCTAGTATTTCTCTAAGGATTTTTGTATACATATTCATATCAGAAACTGGTCTGTAGTTTTCTTTGTGACGTCTTTGTCTGATTAGGGAATCAGGGTAATAGTAGTTTCATAAAATGAGTTGGTAAGTGTTTTTTGAAAGAGTTAGGAAGAACTTTGGAGAATTTAGCTGTAAAGCTCTCTGGTCCGGGCTTTTCTCTATGGGAAGTTTGGGTTACTAATTCTACCTCTGGCCATTACTCATCTATGCAGATTGTCTTACTGAATTGACTGGAGTAGCTCGTGTCTTTCTAGGAATCTGTCCACTTCCCCACTTCAGGACTGATGACAGAGAGCAATGTCAATCCAGATGCTGTGGCACTGGCACGAGACACACTTGGGCGCTAGAACTGAGACTTCCGAACTACAACACACTGCCATGGTCAACCGAGGCCAACAGAGCCTCCCCAACACCAGGAACGAAGTTGAATCCTTGTTCCTCCTCATGTATAAAACCTAACTTAAATGGATCAAAAACCCAAATATAAGCACTGAAAACATAAAACTTTTAGAAAAAAAAAATAAGTCTTTATAATCTTGCATTTGGCAAAAGATTCTTAGATATGATACCAAAGCCCCAAATGACAAGAGAGAAAAATAGGAAAACTGACATCATAAACATTTAAAAGTTTATGTTTCCAGGACACTGTTGAGAAAGAAACAACCCATAGAAGAGGAGAAAACATTTGCAAATCGTCCACTTGATGCACTTGTATCCATGTAAAGACTCATAGCTCAACAATAAAAAGTCAATTAAAAATGGGCAAAGAATCTGAACAGACATTTCTCCAAGGAAGATACGCAAATTGCCAACAAGCACAGAAAAGGTACTCAATAGGGATCAGTCACCAGGAAAATGCGAATGGGAAGATGAGAGGCTACTTCACACCCAGTAAGACGCCAGAATCACAATGTCAGACAAAGTCAAGCTGGCGCTGGCAGGAGGCAACAGCAGACCCCTCACACCACTGGAGGGGATGCAAAGCAGCTCCCTCAGGGATCAACGCCCAGAAATTTCACTTTAGGTACCCACCCAAGAAAAAGGAAAATAGACGTCCCTGTAGAAACCTGTACACAAACGTTTACAGCCACATTACTCCCCATAACCAAACAGTGGGAAGAACCCAAATATTCACCTGTTGCTGAATGGGCCCTGGTGGGTCTGCACAGTGGGGTGTTATCTGGCAATAAAAGATGCAAAGCTCAGACACATGCGGCCTCAGCATGGAGCTGAGGAGGAGAAGCCAGTCCCTCACGGACCACATGCCCTGTGATTCCGTCGTGACACTGAAGTCCAGATAGGGACAGCCACTTGGATGGCGAGGCTATGGGGTGGAGGTGTTGGGGGAAGGCAGACACAGCTGCAGGGTTTTCTTCCAAAGTGATGAAATGTTCTAAAACTGACTGGGATGATGGTTTACATAAAAAACACACAATTGTGCCCTTTAAATGTGCTAACTGCAGAGTAGGTGAATTATATCTCAGTAAAGAGATCCACATCACATTTTACAGGACACACGATCCTTAAAGCTACTTAACTTGTATACTTAAACTTTCTGCGAGACTGACTCTTCACTCTTCCATGCATTTGATGAAAGTGTTTTTCTTCTATGAATTCCTGTGTGCTTTTAAAATTCATCTTTAAAGGAGGTATTTGTCATTTTTTTAAGACTAGGGATATGGACTCTGGGTCATCTTTGCTGTTGGTGTTGCCTTCTGAACTCACCGTGAGTACTTTGCAGGCACATCCTTTCCTGCTGACGACTTTGGTCTCCTTCCCGGCTCAGTCTGTGTACATGCCAGGGACCTCCTGCCCAGAATGCCACACGCCTGAGGAGATGCTCTCACACTCAGTACCATGAACCTCATCCCATCTCCACAGGCGTTTTACAGCCAAGAAAACCGCACTGAGAGGGGTAGGGGTTGGTGCAGCCTCACAGTGACCAGTCCCTGTTAGCTCTTCACTTTGCACAGAGACACGTTCCTCGTTCACTCAACAAACACACATAGGGCTGACTGTGAGCCCAGTCTGCTCTGGTGCAGAAGATGCTCTGGTGACCAAAAAGGAAGGTCTCCTTGTGGCACTCAGCTACAGTGGCCTACTGCAAAGGAACCAGTTGACTTCAAGAGGTCGCACAGTGGAGATAAACCAGGTGGGAGAGAGCAGAGGACGAGCAGATGACCCTCCCAGCAGGACATGATCAGGGAAGGAGCCTCAGATAACACAGCCCTGGGGACACAGACCCCTAGAGTGACAACAAGTTCTGGTGTTGTGAGTGATGGTGGCTTCTGGTGGGAGGGCCAGATGTCCCCTTGGCCACCCCAGGAGAGGACGGGCAGCCATGGCCAGTCTAGGGGTGGCCAGTCACTGTGGAGGACAGTCTCCTTTCCAGGAGTTTGGAGGATCAACCACACCTGGTATCTGAGTGATGAGCACTGTGGGCCGTCTGCCAGGCCTGCCATGCCCAGTGCCTGCAGCTAATCTGTTCCTCTCCATGAACAGGGACTGGCGATGGTGTGGGGGCCGGCATTTCTCTCAAATAAATGCACTTAACCCAGGAAATTAGTATTTGACAAATGTCACAGAAGCCTACTGGGGCCCAGCTATGAGCACCGCTGCACCAGGCTCCCCCAACCCCGGGCCCACTGGGAGAACACGGTGCCTGGCCACTGAGGGGCAGCAGTGATGGATACCCACCACCAGGACACCACGCCTGGGCCTCTGAGGTGAGGCGCTGCCAGGGGCCAAAGGGAAAGGCTTGGGTGGCCTTCTATACAAGCAATGGCCCATTTGGTTTTTAAGGTTGCACAGGCTGACTTATTAACCAAACTTTAATGAAGAGCCCGAGGGCACACTCTTGCAGCCAGGTTCCCACTTCGGGGAGCAGCCAGTCCTGCTCTCCTGACCATAACAGCTGTGCTGGCATCTGGGGGGCTGCCCACATGTCATCCAAGAACCCGTCAACATCCTCACAGGCCCACACCAGGCCTGCAGCCACACAGCCAGGTATGGACCACCCCCTCCTCCCCGTGGGGCCTCAGCCTCCCCGCAAAGGTCTAGAAATAGTCACCATCAGTGAAGAAAGCAGGACTGGCCTTCCCAGGCAGAGGAGGACCCTGGGGGAGGGGGTGCCCACAGCCCATGGTCTTCACACTCAGCGTCCTCAGCAAAGCAACCTTGGACACTGGGCAGACTGAGCCACAGGGACCATGTGGCACCATCCTCCTCCTGCCACAGCAGGTGAAGGCAGACGTGGTGCCCAAAGCTGCAGCAGGCCTTCCACTCCGGGCATCCCATCCTCAGAATCCCCCAGCTCTGCTAAAGCTCTGTGTTCCACTGGACCTTCTGACATGTGGGGAGCGTCACAGGTGGACACCCGGCCTGGCAGAGCCACTGGACACCTCTGGGCCTGGGCATGCTCATCTGCAGGTTGACAGTGTCACTGCCCAGTGACAGTAAGCCCAACATCCAGAGGTGGTGGGACAGAGTACACAGACAAGGGTGGACTCATGGCAGAACCTGCACCACAGCTGAGCTCATGGGACAGAGAACTCCCCTCCCTGGGGACAGCCCCGTGTCTCCACATCCCCAAAGTAGCTGCCAACAACCTCAGACCCTGGGAGCTCCCTGGGGCCACCCTGATCCAGCCCTCCCCCACCCAATCCCTCGCATCCCCCCAGGGTCAGCCTGACCCAGCCCTCCCCTACCCAAACCCTTGCATCCCCCTGGGGTCACCCTGGCCCAGCCCTCCTCCACTTGGGGCCCACACATCCCCCCCCAGGGTCACCCTGGCCCAGCCCTCCCGCATTTGGCTCCCCCCATCTCCCCTGAGGTCACCCTGGTCCAACTCTCTCCCTCCCCCTAGAGGTCCAGGCCTGGGACCTGGGCAGGCCCTGCCCACCTGCTCTCCCAGGGGTGCACTGGGTGCTCCTGCACTGCCCGGTCATGGTGGCAGCCCTCAGGCTGGCCCTGTGAGCTCACGTGCATGTCAGGACACAGCATTCTGAGGCCACCAGGCCAGTGGCAGACACGTGTAGGGGCCCTGCCGGAGCTGCCAAGCAACTGGGCATGCTGGGGGCCGGTGTTCCCTGATTACAGACATGTCCTGCAGGTGTGTGCTGGGCATGAAGGGCAGGCTAGGGCTGACACAGCAGCACATTGGACGCCCAGGTTCTATGCCAACACAGAACCTGTGAATGGGACCTAATTAGAGAAAGAGTCTTTGCAGACGTTATTAGCTACGGTTCTTGACATCATCCTGGGCTGTCTAGGTGGCCCAAAATCCAGTGACAAGTGTCTCTATAAGAGACAGAGGAGACTCAAAGGAGGCCACCAAGATGAAGGCAGAGGGTGAGGGATGTGGCCACAGCCAAGACACACCTGGTGGACAAAGCAGGAAGCCCCTCCCTGTAGCCTTCAGGAGGACAGAGAATTGTGTCTGTGGTGGTTTGTTCTGATGGCCCTGGGGAGCAGGTGGAGACGGTTGGGGATAGGGGAACTGAGGCAGGGCTAGGGGAACGCAGGCCCCAAGCCAGCTAGAGCTGACAGCTTCCAGGAAGCTCACAGAGTCACAGTCGCCTCTGCTGGCAGCCCTGGTCACTGCTGATTCATGTCACAGGAACGTGACCCCATCCTACATGACGTGGGCCGAGGGCGGGCGGGCAGCTCAGCACAGTGCGGCCTTTGCCCTGCTCTGGCCCTGGTCCCCAGATCCTGGTGACCCCACCCTCAACCCCAGCCCCTCACCCAGGCTCCATGGCCCCGCCAGGCTCCAGAGCTCTGCAGACAGGACTCAGCAAGTCCCCTTTCACCCCCTCTTGAAAACTTTACTGCAAGAATGCAGTAGGATTGGGATGACAAGAGTCCTGGAGCTTCTCCTGGCTGCTCGTCTTAGTTTTGACTTGTTTTGGGGAAGGAAGAAGCAGCAAAGGGTCCGGATGCCACCCTCACTGCCCACAGACGATGACAAAGGCACCAAGCTTTCGTGTTTCAACAATAAATCCCCAAATGCCCGTTCCCAGGCCCCACGTGGGGGCTGCGAGCCTGGAGGTCCCGCCTCCCACCCTGCTCTCTTCCCGCCCCCTCCCTGACCCCCCCCACCCGCCGCCCATCTGTGCACGGAAAGGTTGGTGTCTGTGTGCAGGTGGCGCAGCAAGACGGGCCAAATGATCCCACGTTCCAGCTCTCATTCTTCTTGGCCAGCAGGTTTTCTGTCACCAGGGCCAGGCTCAGAGCATGTGGCTGAAGACAGAGCAGACCACCAGAATGCAGTCCTCCTGTAAGGAAGGATGCCCCCATGCCCCTGCCCCTCAGGGCAGCCCAGGCAGGCTGGACCTCTCAGGCCTCTGCCTCCCTCAGTGCAAGTCTGAACCTGGTGACACTTGGCACCCCCAGAAGAGGACTCTGTGCCCTATGTTTCTCTCACTGGCCCCAGGTGGAGGTCGAGGACCTCTGCCCACCCCTCCCACGGCCAGACCCACTCAGCACTTGGTGAAGCTCATCCTGGGGCCTCAGGGGGACAGATCACTCTCTGCTACTCCCTGCCACACACACACAAAGTAAGGCTTTGCAATGGGCCTCTGGTGACATAAGGGGAAATTTGTCCGCAGGACAGATGGGCCAGGGTATCTCTCCCTGATGTGCTGGAAAGGGAAAATCCTGCCTCTGATGAAGGCCCAGGTGCCAGATGCAGAGGCAGGGTTGACAACCCAGATGCACAGGGTGTCTCCCACTGCAGCCTCGGTACCACCAGGCTGAGAGAACTGCCCAGCCTACTCTGAAGGGCGTCCGCGAGCGTCCACATGGACTCCCCGGAACTCAGCATGGCAGCCCTGCTCCAGGTGCCGACTGCCCAGAGGACTCCAAAACACACCACACCTGGGACTCCATTATTAGTTATAGGTCTTGAGATCATCCTGGGCTGTCTAGGTGGCCCAAAATCCAGTGACAAGTGGACCCCGGCCAGTAGCCAGTTCCAATCCCCTGGGTCTGGGGTAGTCTGGCGGGGGTATCTTTTTTTTTCTGAGACGGAGCCTCAGTATGTTGCCTTTGGTAGAGTGCCATGACGTTACCGCTCACAGCAACCTCCAACTCTTGGGCTTAAGCAATTCTCTTGCCTCAGCCTCCTAAGTAGCTGGGACTACAGGTGCCCACAACAACGCCCAGCTATTTTGTTGTTGCTGTTGTTGTCATTGTTATTTAGCAGGCCCAGGGTGGGTTCAAACCCACCAGGCCCAGTCCATGTGGCTGGCGCCCTAACCACTGAGCTATGAGCTCCAAGCCTGGCATGGGTATTTTTGAAAAGCTTCCAGGCAATTCCTATATGAAGCTATGGTGTGAAAGAAAAATCACAGCAAGCCCCAACTGCTTCCCAGGAACATGAGACAGAGACCTGGGATCCAGAGGAAGGGCTGGCCCCCGCCAAGGCGTGGGTGCCCAGCTACCAACTCCCAGTGGCCACACAGCAGGCTAGATGCTTCCCTCACAGATGGTGGCAGTTGGCTTGGGGCTCTCCACACTGCCAAGAGGCCCAGAAGCCTTAGGACCCAGCCCCACTCCACACTACCAAGAGGCCCAGAAGCCTTAGACCAGCCCCACTTCACTCAGATCCTTCACTGGCCACCCCTCCACCACACCACCACCCTGCTCCTGCTGAGTGGCACATGCTTGGAGAATGCAATGAATTCCAGACAGAACCACGGAATGCAATTAGAGAGGTAAGTCAGTGCCAGAACAATCAGGCAACAAGCAGTCGGTTGGCCACACACCTCCCTCCATACCCTGGGGGGTGCTGAGGACAGCCCAGAGACACCTGCTCGGGTACATGGCAGGGGTACAGCCCACACACCAGCGGCCTTGGTGCCCCTGCAGCCCGTCCATCGGAGCTACTGGTGACACTGGAGGGCAAGGAGGAGCGGGACAGGGTATGGGTGGGCATGGCTCTTAGCCTGAAATTCACCTACTTGTTTTTACTCCAGAAGTCATGAAAACATTTCAATCTCCTCTGCTTCAAGTTCCATTTCTTGCTAAATGCACAAGTGGAGACTAATTCACTTAGGTCTGTAGTACGTGCTTATTAGCAGTTTCCAAGCATCTTAAACAGGCACTTAGCCAGGCACAAGGATAAAGTCGCCCTTCAAACCCTGAACTCTGCTTGCTCTGGGCACCCACTGCTCTAGGGAAGGCGTGCTCTGCTCTGACCACCAACATAGGTTTGCAACCCTCCCCCCCACGCGTGTGTACCGCGTGATCTGAGTCCTCGACCCAGCTGTGCAGGACACGTCTGTCACAACACGGACTGGACGCCAGGGGGAGGCACAGACCTGGACGTTTCACGGCCAGGTACAGAAGTCCCAGTGGGAAAATCAAACCAAAAGTTTCACTTTTGCTTGTCACTGTTGGATCCTTTCTCATTATGAAAGAAATGGTCCTACTGTGATACACAGAGGCTTAGGTAGTAGAAGGCAATGGCCGCCCTGCCCCACAGCCACATCGGTGGGCACCTGCCTCTCCACACTTGCTTTGCTAAAACACCACGACATACACAGAAGCTTCGTCCCTCTGAACCAGGCAGCCCGAGGGACGTGGATGATCACCTCTCTCCCACCCGTTATTCTTGTCAGAAATAACCAAGGAACAAGTTTATCACAGCTTTGCATGTAACAACAGATACATTTTCTTGAATTTTAAAAAATCTTTACAAATTTCAGTTTTCATTTTTAAATTGCCACATAGAAATAACCTGTGCATGTCTCTGGGCACATGGTGATGCTCCCACAGACAGCGTGGCATGGTAGGAGGGTGACCAGCCAGCCGTCCCCTCAGACATGGCCCGTTTCTTTGTGTGGGGACACTCAGTGTTGCACCTTTCCAGCAGTCAACTCCATTCCGTCCCAATGGACAGGGTCTGGCTGCTAAACGTGGTGCTGTACTCATGCCCTGACAGTGGGGGCTTTGGCTTGGAAAGCACAGATTCCAAGATGGGAACCACCTGGTCAAAGAGATGAAGACCCCAAATACCGAAAGGGCTGAGCCCCTTCCCAGAAGAATGTGCAGCCACAGGCCGCCATGCAGAAGCAGCCCCTCAACATGTCCACCCAGGGTGAGAAACAGCCCATTCCACTCTCTGCCCCATGTGGGAAAGAACAACAGCTCCAAAGGCACCTATGTCCTAATCCCTGCAATCAGTGACATTTCATAACATGACGAATAGAAATTAAGGCCACAGATGGACTCATGCCTGCTAGTCTGCTGACTTCAAAGTAGAAAGCCAACCCTGGATCCACTGAGAGGGCACGCGAGCTCACAGAGGTGCATCCTCCTGGGATCCAGGAGAGGCATGGAGATGGCACTCAGGGTGCAGAGGACGCATGGTGCCTCTGGAAACTGCAACAGGTAGAGGACTCTCCCCGAGCCTCCAGTAGGTGCCACATTGCAGACTTAGGCAGAGACACTCAATCCTGATGTCCACAAAACCAACAATAAGAAAGTCAATTTGCGTCATTTTAAGCCACTGAGCTCGTGGTCAACCACATTTGGTGGGAGCAGGCTGTGCCTCCTGCCTGCTCTGGAGTGAGGTCCTTCACCTGGGCATCTGCCCACCCTCTGGATCTGAGGACCACCCTACATCCTGCCTCCATCTCTGGGTATGAGGACCACCCTACATCCCGCCCCGTTTCTGGGTCCGAGGACCACCCTACAACCCACCCTGTTTCTGGGTCCGAGGACCACCCTACATCCCGCCCCGTTTCTGGGTCTGAGGACCACCCTACATCCCGCCCCGTTTCTGGGTCCGAGGACCACCCTACATCCCCCCGCCCCCCAGGGCTTCTTTGCTGGCTCTGCCCTGTGTCCCAAGCCCTCCTTCCAGTGTGTCTCGTTTTCTTTTGTGTTCTGGGGTCAGTGCCTCCACTGTTCCCTGCTGTCTACTGAGCACCCAGCCTTTATGGTCCTCCCCCTACACCCACCCAGACTGCAAACGTCCTCCTGGAAAACAGTCACACTGAGGAGAGGAGTCATTCCTGGCTCCCCACGCCGCTGTTGACAAATACTTTTTAAAAATACAAGAAAAATGTCGCAGCTATGCTGAGTTGCACAAGTTTGCAATTTGAACTGCCACTTTCAGAACATGCCTCCATTGGGACCTGGATCAGACACCTGAGACCCCCCACAAGCCCCAAACCACACTCACAGCTCTGGTCACCTGTCTGGAATTTGTCTTTGAAAGTCATACCACACTCCAAATGTCTTAGTTTATTTTCTTCCACTGCACAGACAAGCTGAGCTTTCTATTAAATTAGAACACAATTTCCCCACAGGCCACATAGGTCATGTGCGCCTGATGCGCAGGAGGATGCCAAGACCCATTAGCAGATGCCCACTAGGGCTGAGTGGTTGTTGGAGGCCAAGTGCAAGTGGGGCTTGGCCAGGGCTCACTACCGAGAACCCCTCCAGAGAAGAGACCACCCAGGCACCAGCCCTATGGTCAACAGAGCAGGCCAGATCAGGAAAGAGCAGGTCAGAGCAGGATAGAGCAGGATAGTGCAGGATAGAGCAGGTCAGAGCAAGATAGAGCAGGTCAGAGCAAGATAGAGCAGGTCAGAGCAGGATAGAGCAGGTCAGAGCAGGATAGTGCAGGATAGAGCAGGTCAGAGCAGGGTAGAGCAGGATAGGGCAGGATAGAGCAGGATGGAGCAGGTCAGAGCAGGTCAGAGCAGGATAGAGCAGGATAGAGCAGGATAGAGCAGGATAGTGCAGGATAGGGCAGGATGGAGCAGGATAGAGCAGGTCAGAGCAGGATAGAGCAGGATAGTGCAGGATAGGGCAGGATGGAGCAGGATAGAGCAGGTCAGAGCAGGATAGAGCAGGATGGAGCAGGATGGAGCAGGA
>CAUYPK010060891.1:0-15639 GCA_963574355.1 Loris lydekkerianus
GGGGGGTGGAGGATGGGGAGAGCTGAGAAAGGGAAGGAGGGAGAGGGTGGGGGTCCAAGGGTGTGTTACACCTTTAGCGGGCAGGACACAAATATAAGAGGGTCTTTATCTAACAAAAGCAATCAGTGTAACCTGGTTCTGTGTGCCCTCAGTGAATCCCCAACAACAAAAAAGACAAATGAAAAAGAAATTAAATAAACTAGATTTGAAGAACAACAACAACAAAAAAAAACCCACAAAGAAAATGAAAAATTAGGTGGAATGAGAATATTTAATACTGACTGTCATATGCCTTTGCTAAAAACAGAAATTTCTATAGCTTTCTGAGGAAGTACTTTGTCAATAAGCATAATTAATTTTAACAGTGTTTATTCTTTAACTCAGTAAAACCACTTGCGTGATTCTATTCTCAGAACATTAGTTAAAATATGGAGATTTCTTTGCCCTACTGTTTTTTAAAATCAAGAAAATTTGAAACATTTATAATGAATAATAATAAAAAATGGCTACATGTATTATAGCACCTTGATATCATTAAATATTTTGAAACCATTTTAAACAATGTTCATTAGGAGTTTTTAAAATTGGTTAAAATATTTATAATTATTTTAAGTGAAAATGGAAAACAAAATTATATATATAGTGTGAGCATAATAATATAAAATAAGCATAGAAAAAAGATTGAGAAATATATACCAAGTGATTATCACTCAAGAATGAGACTAATCCTTGGGGTTCTAGTGGTTTACAAAAAATTGAGACTAAGCAGATACTATATTTTCTAATTTCTTTCCTTTTTGTTCTTTTTTTTTTTTTTTTTTTTTGACAGTCTCACTATGTTGCCCTCAGTAGAGTGCAGTGGTGTCACAGCTCACAGCAACCTAAACTCCTGGGCTTAAGTGATTCTCTTGCCTCAGCCTCCCAGTAGCTGGGACTACAGGTACCCGCCACAATGCCTGGCTATTTTTTGTTGCAGGCAACAAAAAATTGTTTAGCTGGCCCGGGCCAGGTTCGAACCCGCCAGCCTCAGTGTATGTGGCTGGTGCTGTAACCATTGTGCTACAGGCACTGAGTCAATATCTTACTTTTCTTTACATTTAAAATAGAAAACCATATTCCATATTTACTTCTGTAAAAGAAAATAACTGTATTCTATTTTTTAAAAAGCCTCCCAAATATGTCATTCTTCCCCAAATACCAAATAATGGGTAAGATCTACAGCAAGGTTAGATAGGAGGCATCAGGCCAGAAAAACTAGAAGAGCCAGAGTGGCCGACCAGAGTGGGAGTTTAGCCATGAAAGGACGCTAAGAAGAGACGTCTGTCAGAGTGTTCAGAGTTCTAGCAAACCCCCTAGGAACAGCAGGAAGAGGCAGCACTGGTGGGAAAAGTAGAGGACAGAGGTGACGAAGACTTTCTAGTGTAGACATCAGCAATCCAGTCAAAGGGACTGAACGCACCATGCCGGGGAATCGTTATTTGTGTAGAAGAGTGATTTTCAACCTGTGTGTCACAGCACACCAATGTGCTGTGAAAGGATCTTGGGTGTAGCGTGAAAAATTTTTTAAAGATCTTTAATTAAATTATTTTTGAAGGAAGTTCAATGCAAGGTTAAGTATATTCTTTTTGTTGTTGTTGTTTTTCTTTTTTTTTTTTTTGACCAACATAATTTAAGTGTGACGTGGAAGTTTAATTATAGGTTCAAGTGTGCAGTGGGATAAAAAAGTTTGAAAAACATTGGTCTAGAAGGACTGGGGACATTGGACAGAGAGAGAAAACTTCCCACTGAGCCAGATTTGGTCTAAGTGTGAGACCGAGCACAGGTGGAAGGGAAGTATTCATACAGTAGGTTAGGGTGCTAAGCATCCTACCCTTGCTCCAGAGGCAGGCCTCTGGCCTGCAACTTGTGGAAAGCCCAGTTTTGGCTACTCTCTTATGTCAGCAGATCTTTTCAACCTGAGGCAAAATCCAGGTGCCTATCAGACCAAAAAGCCCTTATCCAAATCAAAGTACAAAAAGTGAAACTCACCAGTCAAAGCCATTGTATTCATTTGAGCTTTCTATCCACAGGAACAGCCAAATCCCAGACAAGACAAATGACATTACCAGGAATGGATAAAATAATTGCTCTTTCTGGGAAGAGAAAGAAGTCTAACTTAGCTCTGTTTGTCCATGTAACCTCAGAAATTTCTGTATACACTTGCCAAAGATCAGTATAGTTACCGGGCTATGTATTACCCTCCCCCGGGCTAGAGAGATCACTCTCTTGTTTTTACCCCTACCAGATCTTACATACGCATATTATAACACTTATTAGACTGAACTGTAATTCTGTGTTTATATATTTGTATGTGATGCTACACTGTTTCTTCTATGAGGAAAAGGAACTTCTCTTACACATCTCTGTATGGCCAATATCTAACATAATTTCTTTTTTTTTTTTCCTAACAGTTTCTTGAATTCAGCTGGCTCTCAACATTTATCTGTTGAGTTCATCCACTTCTGCAGCTGCCAAATGTCTATTCAGTGATTCATTCATTGAGTAATTCATTCATACATCATTCCTAGGTTCACTTGGTAATTTATCTAGCCAACTGGTAGAGAAAGGGGGAATCAGAGTTATGAAATAAACACTTTTGAGTAGCTATTTTATGCCAGTACAATACTAGGGACTTCACAGACTGCTTTCATTTAATTTGTCATAATAGCCTTATGAGTTAGATATTGTTAACCTCATGTTGCAGAAGGAAGCTCAGAAAGGAAGAAATTGGCTCAAGATCACACAGCCAAGAAGTGGCAGGGATAGGACTAGAACTAAGATCAGTACACAGGATATCCTTATGGAGGAGGTAGTCACACTGAGCCTTAGAGGAAACCCCCACACTGAAAATCAAATCACAAACTAGCCATGCTACAAGTTGCCAAACCTTCCCTGGGAGGACTAGGCTTGGATTCCCCTCAGAGTTATAATCTTAAAGGCCTCTGTATACATAAATAAGAAATTCTTTCTACTTCTTTAGGATGTAGTTTTTAATTTGTTAAAATTAGAAAGAATAATCCCTGCCCAATTTCTGAGATTATTGTGAGGAGTAAGAGTAAATATATAAAATGGAAAACATACACAGGGCATTCCAAAAAGCTGAAGAGATACCCTACAGGTTACCAAGGTAGAGAACTCTCACCCTCTAAGTGCAAGAGGTTAAAGAGCACAGGATTTGATGCAGGTCTTATACACATACCTTAAAGAAAACTTCTGTGGACTTATAAAAACATACATCAGATGTCACTCTCCTGCCTGAACCATCTCAGAGCTTTCTCCTGTACTAGCATATTATCCAAACTGCCTTCTGCAGCCCACAAGATCCTACATGGTCAACCCTGCCCATCCCTGACCTCTACATTTTGACTCCCTTTCCAGATGTCAGTTGCCACTAGGCCTTCTTTCTGTTTCTAGAACACAACCAAATTTGATCCCACCTCAGGAGCTTGGGTACTTGCTGGCTCCTCTTCCTAGAATACTTCTGCCCTCAGATATACACATGGGAAAAGATCAAATGACATGATTTCAAAGAGGTCTTCTCTAACCACTCTCCCATTCCAGTTACTGACACATTTTCCTATTATCTTCAAAGCTCTTGTCACTATGCAAGATTGTCTTTCTTCATTTGTTGTTTATCCCCTAACTCATCCCTATAAAATGTAAGCTGCAGGAAGGCCAGAGGTCTTATCTGTCTTAGTCACTGTGGCAAATATTAGATGTTTAATACATTTTTTTTTTTTAATAAACCATTTCCTTTTTTGATTCTTATTGTTGCCATACTGGCTCAAAATTTTTCAAAGGCTCCTCCCTGTTCACAGGATAAAGTTCAAATATTTTAATTTGGTCTAAAGATGCTTCATAATTTGATGAAAATATTCCTTTGCAGCCCTACTACTATATATTCTCTTACATGTTCCTACATTCAACCATGGAATTTCATTTTTCCCTAAATATACCACTGTGCTGCTCTATCTCTGAATGCTTATCTTATTGCCTCCACCTGAATAGAATTTCCTGCACCAGTATTTCAATATGTCACTTCCACAATTCAGTGACTCCAACAATAACAAGTCAGTAGGAGCTATTATTTATTGAGTGCTAATTACATACCAAGTCCAATTTGAAGTTTTTTCCACCTATTACCTCTTCTGTCTTCACAGTAAATCCTGGAGGTGGGTTCTATCGTTATTATGTCCACTACTCAAATAGGGACTCTGAAGCACCAGGCTGTTAAGTAACTTGCCTAATCTCCCACAGTGATGGAACTTTAATTTGGAAATAGTAAGTAATGGAGCCAGAATTAGAATTGGGTAGTCTTTCCCCAGAACATATGATTTTATTAGCACTTATGTCATCTGACATACTCCCTCTCCAAGGTATAAAGGACTTAAGAATTATCTAGGGCTGGGCAGTGCCTGTGGCTCAAAGAGTAGTGCGCCGGCCCCATATGCCAGAGGTGGTGGGTTCAAACCTGGCCCTGTTCAAAAACTGCCAAAAAAAAAAAAAAAAAAAAAAGAATTATCTAGGGCCTTTGAGTATTATATAGTTTAATTCCCTAGCTATAGAAAGGCTCACATGATCAGCCCAAAGGCAAAGTAGGAATTGGAACCCATTTACACTCCCAGGCTCTGGTCCAGGGATTTTTTTCCTTAATATTACACTACTTCAAATGTTACCTTTCTGATGAAGCCTCCATACGTCCTTTCCAGCTCTCACGTGACTTACCACCTCATCCCTAAGTTATAAAAACTCTACCCTCTCTTCTCCACGTCTACCATCACTATTCTAATCCAGACCAACAACATTCTTTCTCTTTGAAGAGGTCTCCCTGCACGTGTTTTGTCCTTTCCAATATATCCTACGCTTAATCAAATAATCATTCCTAAAATGGCTCAACCACATCATCAGCTTAAAATTTTTAGGAACTCTTTATTCCCTACGTGGCAGAAGTTAAATTCCTAACTCTATACAACATCTGACTCATCTCCTTCTCTAGCTTTATTTTCCATCACTTCTCCATTCACATCCTCTGCTCCATCTAAAATATATACCAATCTCCAAACTCACCATGCCCTTTGACCCTCTTCCAATAGCATTTCTTCCACAATCCCTAATTCTTCACCTATCCAATTCCTAATCACCCTTCACCTTCTAAATAAAGTTACCTTTGGCCTCTCCCTTGGAATGTGGCTGCAAGTCCATGTATGTAGACAATTACAGCACTTTTCTCAGTGTATGGAGATTGTGTGTATACTTGTCTTTCCCTAGTAGACTGAATTCCTTGAAAGCAGGATCCATGCCTGAAGTATTCAGACACACAGCTAGTTGCCCCTTCTCTTTCTATCCTCTCTCATATGGAATTACTTAGGGTTAGCTTTAAATATGAACAACAAAGCATTCAAGAGAACCATGGTAGGAGATGGTTGCAGAAATTAAAGTACATCTGCTGGTCTCTACCACATTTACTCAGCCCTCTGCAGTAGGAGAAAGTTGTTCTCATACCAAAGGAATTTTGAAATAAGGGGTGAATCCAGGGGTGGGGGGAAGAAATTACTTCAGACATGGATCCTAAAAGGAAAGGAAAGAATAAAGTGAAAGAAAAAGAAGAAGGCAAGAACATGTTTCATTAAGTTCAACATTGGTGTACTACTTTCATGGAAGAAATGAAGCCCTAGCATTCCCAGTCCTGGAGACTCTAATAAGTCCCATGGGTCAGGGCCCGGCCCATGCTCCCCACATATGAGAAAGTGTGGACTAGCTCCTTCTCCTCTATTTGTACCAGAGTGCAGCAACAGGATCCAATTTTAATTTTTTTTAATGTTCTGAAATTCTGGTGACAACTGTAGCAGACAGTAAGAAAGGTGACATAGCTCTGGTGGCTGAAGATGTGTGAAATTCGTTGATCAAACTTTTCTGGGCTTTGTGTCCTTTTTTTGCTGTTGGGCTCAATCCTGTTGGTCTTCTTAAGCATGATTCACCCTGTTTCTGGAAGGACAAATAAAACAATCAGGATCTAGTGTAGCTCCCCTTAGTGTACCCTACCACCTCACTCCATTCTATGGAAAATCCTATCAAAGGTAGATGAATAGGAAAAACTATTTACAACTGAGGACAACACAGTAGATTCAGATTAGAAGAACAGAGCTTCATCCTACTTTCCCCCACTGACTTGTGAAGGATTTACTGTGATCACTGAACTATTTTTAGTTTTCCCATTTCCAAACTGGGCCTGTATTTCCTATCATTACCAACTAAGAGATGCTGCCAGCATCAAATTAGATAATATATACATGAATATGCTTTTCAAACTGTAATATGCTCTTAAAATAACTTGAAAAGTTAGAGGCATGGGCAAAGTATATGAAAAGTACAATCTTTGACTAATAGGTAACTTACACAGCTGGGTGCCCCTTCCCTTTCTATCATCTCCCATATGGAATAGTTAGGGTTAGCTTCAAATATGAGCAATGGAACATTCAAAAGAACAATGGCGGGATCTGGATGCAGTGGCTCATGCCTATAATCAATCCAAGTACTTTGGGAGACCAGAGCAGGAGGATCACTTGAGGCTAGGAGTTCTTGACCAGCCTGAGAAAAATAATGAGACCCCATCTCTAAAGAAGAAGAGAGAGAGATTGAAAATGAGAGAAAATGTGTATGTGCATGTACATGCAATGGCTGAAATAAGATAAGTTTATTTTTCCATACACCAACAAAAAAATTTCAGAGATAGAAAGAACAAAATATGTGGTATGTGGCTTCACAATGGCATTAAGAACCCAGGAATATTCTATCTTGCTGTTTCACCATCCCCAGTACAGGACTTTTTTCTTGGTGTCCAAAATGTCTACTCAAGCTATTACCACCACTCCCAAATCCAGCTAGGAGAAAGGACAAACATACAAAGAAAAAAGGAACCCCCTAATTTTAAGGTTATTTATAGAAGTTGAATGTGACATTCCACTGGCAGGGGTTTTCTTAATAAAAAGAAGAAGGGGACAGATATTAAGGGACATCTAGCAGTCACCACATTTTCTCCTCCCATTGTGGTAAGAGAACATTGTTCTCATACCAAAGGAATTTTGAAATAATGTGTGAATTTGGAGGTGGGGGAGAACAAATTACTTTAGAAAAAACAAAGACAGGCTCAGTGCCTGTGGCTCAAGTTGCTAAAGTGCCAGCCACATACACCAGAGCTGGCAGGTTCGAATCCACCCAGGGCCTGCTAAACAACAATGACAACTACAACCAAAAAATAGCCAGGCGTTGTGGCAGGTGCCTGTGGTCCCAGCTACTTGGGAGGCTGAGGTGAGACAATCGCTTAGGCCCAGGAGTTGGAGTTGCTGTGAGTGTGACGCCACTGCACTCTATCCAGGGTGACAGCTTGAGGCTCTGCCTCAAAAAAAAAAAAAAAGAAAAGAAAAGAAAAGAAAAGAAAAAACAAAGACCAATAGTCTTCAAGGACCTGATCCCAGGCAATAGTTTATAGTTTCTGCTTCTGAAAACTTTCTGTCAGGCTCCACTTTGTTTTTGTACAAGTCACTCCATTGTTATAGTTAAGAATTCATCATCTGAACTTCCAGTTTGACCAAAATTTAGTTAACAGGATTATAGTTGCCCTTCTACCTTAAGTGACTAAAAAACTGAGAAAAATATAAAACAATACAAAAGCAGGTGCTGAAACAATCTCCAAGGCACTGATAAGGCTGGAAACAGTGGTGTTTCCATCAACTGGAGCAAAAATAACCTCATAATACATGGGGCATTAGGTGTAGAATAGTGTCACCTCAGTAATGGGGAAATATTAAGTCTAAATTAAAGGCTGCTATGGTCTGGCCTAGTGAAGCTTACAGGTGACCTTTGAAAGAAGTCAGAATGTTCCCAAGTATCTTTACTGTGTTCTGAAACAAAGCCTAAGAATATATTTTTAAAATAGAGCAGTAGCGAGCAAAGTGAAATTTATAATGTCTACCATATAATCAAAAATTACCAGACATACAAAAAAGCAAGCAAAAAAGCAAGAAAGCATAATATGGAGAAAAAAAATTAATCAAACAACAAAAACTAAGCAATGTCTTAGATGTCTGAATTAGTAGGCAAGGATTTTAAAATATGACTATATTTGCACATGTTTATTGAAGAAAAATGAGTATATAAAGGAAAGAAATGGAAAATATTTTTTTAAAATCTAAACTGAACTTGTAGGGATGAAATATACAATATCTGAGATGAAAAATACACTTCCAGTATTAAAAGAAAATTACACATTGCATAAGGAAAAATTGAAGAAATTGAAAATATTTTTTAAAAAATGAAAACAGCAGCTGCAAGCTCCAGAACAACTATTGGCAATCTAATATGAAGCTGATTAGAGTCCATGAAAAAGATGAGAGACAAAATAAGCGGAGGAAAACAATATGTGACGAATCAAGAGATAAAATTTTTCCAAATTTGATGAAAGCCATAAACCCATAGGTCCAAGGAGCACCATAAATCCCAAGGAAAAGACATACATAGAAACTAAAATATGTGGTGCAACTAAGTTGCTTAAAAGCACAAGTAAACAGAAAATCTCAAAACCAGCCAGAGAAAAAAAAAAAAACATTACATACAGAGGAACAATGAATGACTTCTTCATGTTCTTTCAACAAGGATGATTTTAGTTGAAAATAATAAAAGCCAGATGACAGTGGAGCAACAACTTTAAAGAACTAAAGAAAGAAAAACAAAACATTCTATTTTAACCTAGAATTCAATACTCAGCAAAAAAATAAATTTTAAAAAGGTGAAATAAAGACATTTTCAGATATTCAAAACTGGAAGAATTAATCACCAGGTGACCTGTACTACAAGAAATATGAAGATCAGTGGGAGAAGGGGGCAAGAGGGCAGACTAGAGACAGCCTGCACTTGACACTCCCAAGAAGAGAATCAAAGTTTGAGGGTAGAGGTTTACCCACAGATGGACCATTTCAGAGAAAGCACTGTGAATCATCAGAGAAAAAAATAGAGAAACCCAAAGAGGGAAGAAAGAGGCAGGATAATGTGCTAAGCAAGATTAGAAGGTACATCTAATCTACATGTGTAGAAAGCATCTACATATGAGGAATGGTTAGAGAAAAGATCTCTGGGGCTCCCCAGAGACACTGCAATGCAAGAGTTGAGGAGAACTCTGAACTGATCACAAATCTGCTTGGAGACTGTACAATGGCACTGCACTGGGGAGGGGCACAGTAGGGTCCCACCAGCTTGAGGTCACTCAATATAAATGGTCTGACCACCACTCAAAAGATATACACAAGTTGAATGGGTGAAAAACAGAACTCTACTATATACTATCTTCAGGAAACACATCAAACCCACATGGAGTCACATAGACTCATAAAGAGATGGTAAGAAATATTTCACACAAACAGAAACCAAAAGAACAAGTGTAGCCATTCTTATATCAAATAAAATTGATTTTAAATCAACAGTGCTAAAGACAGACAAGGATAGTTATTATGTAATGATAAAGGGAGCAATTCAACAGGAAAACATAACAATCCCAAAACATACATGCAACACATAAGCTCTATGATTGATAAAAACAACTTTTACTAGATCTATGCAAAGAAATAAACAGTAGCATTATAATTCCAGGGGAATTCAAAACCCCACTGATAAAGCTGGACAGAGCAATGAAGCAGGAAATAAATAATGAAATACTAGACGTCAATGAGACTCTAGAACAAATAGACCTAACATACGTTTACAGAACATCCTACAAAAAAAAAATACTCAATATACATTCTTCTCATTAGCACACGAGACATTCTCCAATACTGATCATATCTTAGGCCACAAAACATGTCTCAACAAATTCAAAAAATTGAAATAATAGCACATATCTTCTTAAACCACAGTGCAATAAAACTAAAACCCAATTCCAAGAGAAACACTCAAATCTATAAAAATTCATGAATATTAAACAATCTGTTGAATAATCCTTGGGTCAATAATGTAATTGAGATGAAAATCAAAAGATGACTCAAACTGAATGAAAAACATGACACAAACTATCAAAATCTAGGGATTCAGCAAAGGCAGTCCTAAGGGGGAAATTCAAAGCTTTAAATGTCTATCTCAATCAGACAACAATATCACAATCTCATAATGTGGCATCTTAAGGAACTAGAAAAGGAAGAACAAACCAAACCAAAAGCCAGAAGAAATGATCAAGCTCAAAGCAGAACTAAACAAAATGGAAACAAACAAACAAACAAAAGAGAACAAAAATGAAGGATCAACAAAAAGACGATTCTTTGAAAAGATAAACAAAACCAATAGACCTTTTGCCACCTTAACCAGAAATAGAGGAAAAAGGACTTAAATAAGCTCAATCAGAAATGAAAAAAGACATGTTATAAATGATACCATAGAAATACTAAATATCATCATGAATACTATGAAAATCTCTATACACATAAACTAAGTGTAGAGGTAAAGGACAAATTCATGGAACCACAAACTCTCAAGACTCAGTCAGGAAGAAACAGAAATACTGAACAGAACAATAATGAAAAGCAAGGTTAAAGCAGTAATAAAAATAATAATAAAACTTCCAACAAAAAAAGCCCCCCAGCAGATGGATTCAAAACTGAATTCTACCAGACCTACAAATAAAAACTAGAAGGATGATATCCGATAGAAATTATTCTATAATATCAAGAATGAAGATATTCTCCATACTTCATTCTATCATTCACCTTGATACCAAAGCCAGGAAAGGACACAACCAAAACAAGAAAACTACAGACCACACAGCTATGATTTAATAATAAATAAATAAATAAAAGAAAGAAAACTATAGACCAATATCCCTTATGAATACAGATGTAAAAATCCTCAACAAAATACTAGCAAACTACATTCAACATCATATTAAAAACACAATTCACCGTTACCAGGTGGGCTTCATCCAAGGGATGCATGGATAGTTCAACATTGACAAATCGATAAATGTGATTCGCCACATAAAAAGAAACAAAATCAAAATCAAAGATCATATGATCATCTCAAAAGATGCAGAAAAAGCATTCAACAAAATCCACTACCCTTTTAAAACTCTCAACAAAATAGGCAAAGAAGAAATATATCTCAATATTACAGAAGCCATATATGACAAATTCGCAGCCATCATCATACTGGATGGGGAAAAGTTGAAAGCAGTTTCCCTAAGAACTGGACCAAGACAAGGGGATCCACTGTCACCACTTCTATTCAACATAATGCTGGAAGTCCTAGCCAGAATAATCCAGCAAGAGGAAAAAAATAAAGCATATCTAAATCAGGAAAGAGAAGGTTAAATTGTCCTTGTTATGGTATGATTTTGTATCTAGAAAATCCCCCAAATCCCACAGAAGACTCCTAGAATGGATAAATAAATGCAGCAAAGTCTCAGGTTACAAAATCAATGTACACAAATCAGAAGCATTTAGCTATTACTAATAACAGTCAGGCTGAGAGTCAAATCGAAGACTCAACACCATTCATAGCAGATGCAAAGAAAATAAAGTACTGAGGAATATCAAGGAGGTAAAATATCTCTATAGGAGAACTATACAACACTGACGAAAAAAATTGCAGAGGATATAAACAAATGGAAAAAAATATCTATGCTCATGGATTGGTAGAATCAACATTGTAAACATAGTGATTTACAAGTTCTTTTTTCTTTTTCTTTCTTTCTTTTTTTTTTTTTTAATTAAATCATAGCTGTGTACATTAATGTGATCATGGGGCACCATACACTGGTTTCATAGGCCATTTGACACATTTTCATCACACTGGTTAACATAGCCTTCCTGGCATTTTCTTAGTTATTGTGCTAAGACATTTACATTCCACATTTACTAAGTTTCACATATACCCTTGTAAGATGCACCGCAGTGATTTACAAGTTCAATGCAATTCCCTTCAAAACACCAACATCATCTTTCACAGTACTAAGAAAAAAATAATTCTAAGCTTCATTTGGAACCAAAATGCATAGCCAAATCAGTCTTAAGCAGAAAGAACAAATCTGGAGTCATCACACTACTATAACACTTCAAGCTATACTACAAGGCCAAAAGATGGTGTTGGTATAAAAATTGAGATATAGACCATTGGAACAGAACAGAGAACCTCAATCTAAAACCATCTATTTAGAGCCTCTTTGCCTACTTGTCCTGGCAATGGAGGCCTGTTCACTGTCTGTGGTGAATGTGTCCTGCTCTGTAAGCCTGAATCTTGCTCTTATTCTGTAAACCTCTCTTTCTCTTCCTCAATAAACTTTGTTCCATGCTTGCCTTAAAAATTTACCTACAACCAACAGATATTCAACAAAGCAAACAACATGCACATACACTGGAGAAAAGAAACCCCAGTCAGTAAATGATGCTGGGGAAATTGGACTGCCACACGCTAAAGAATGAAACAGGACTTCTATCTCTTAGCACTCATAAAAATTAACTCAAGATAGATAAAATATTTAAATGCAAGGTACAAAACCATAAAAATACTAAACAAAGTTAAAGGAAAACTCTAGATTTTGGCCTAGGCAAAGAATTTATGACTAAGACCCCAAAGACAATGACAGCAGCAACAAAAATAAAGGGTACTTGATATAAAAGCATAGCAAAGGAAATAACTGACAGAGCAAACAATCTACATAATGAGAGAAAGTATTTGCAAACTATATACCCAACAAAGGAACTCAAACAAATCAGCAAGAAAAAAACTAACAACCCCATTAAAAAGAGGGCAAAAGACATGAATAGAAGGTTTTCTTTCTTTCTTTTATTTTTTAGAGACAGAGTCTCACTTTGTTGCCCTCAGTAGAGTGCTGTGGCGTCACAGCTCACAGTAACCTCCAGCTCTTGGGCTTAGGCGATTCTCTTGCCTCACTCTCCCGAGTAGCTGGGTCTACAGGCACCTGCTACAACACCCAGATATTTTTTGTTGCAGTTTGAGTGGGGCCAGGTTTGAACCTGCCACCCTCGGTATATGGGGCCAGTGCCCTACTCACTGAGCCACAGGTGCTGCCCGAATAGAAGGTTTTCAAAAGAAGATAGGCCAATAAATATATGAAAAGATGTTCAACATCACTAATCATCAAATAAATGCAAATTAAAAGTACAATGAGATATAACCTTACCCGTTAGAACAGCTATTACTAAAGTCAAAAAACAATAGATGCTGGCAGAGAGACATGAATGTTTATACAGTACTCTATTGGTGGCACCACAAATTAGTACAACCACTACAGAAAATAGTACGGAGATTCCTCTAAGAATTAAAAGTAGACCTACCATACAATCCAGCAAGCCTACTCCTGGGTATCTAACTGGAAGAAAAGAAGCTATTTCAAAAAGACACCTGCACTACAATGTTTACTGAAGTACAGTGCACAATGGCAATAATGTGGAATCAAGTCAAGTGCCCATCAATCTGTGAGGGGATTAACAAATACACACTCACACACACTGGAACCATAAAAAGAAATGAATTAATGTCTTTTGAGGCAATTTAGATGGAACTGGAGACTTTACTTATCCTAACTGAATTATCTTCAGAATGGAGACAAATACCACATGTACTCTCTAATAATTTGGAACTAATTGATGGCACACATGAGCATAGGGAGAAGTAAGTTGTTGGAAATCAAGAAGTGGGTAGAGGGAGAGGCTGAAAACTTGACCTAACAAGTAGAATGAACACTATCCAGTGATGGAAGCACTAATAGCCCGACTTAAGCATTAAAAAAAAATCTATCCATGTAACAAAAACATTTGTACCTCCTTAATATTTTGAAATAAAAAATTAATACAAAAAAGAGAAACCCTATGTCACATATGTAACAACAAAAGGGACCAAATCTTTGAATTTTTGGTGTCCCAGAAGGAGAAGATAAAGCAAAGGTATAGAATATCTATTTAACAAAACAATAGCTGAAAACATCTCAAATATTGCAAGATAGTCAGACACTTCAGATAGTGGAAGCACAAAAATTGCTGAGTAGCTACCACCCAAAACAATCTTCTCCAAAGCACATTATAGGTAAAACTCAAAGACAAAGAGATAATTAATTTAAAAAGCTTCAGGAAAAAGGTGCCAAGTCATAAATAAGAAATTTCCCAGCAGACTAACAGCAAATTTCCCAGCAGAAATCCTACATGCCAACAGACAATGGGATGATATATTCAAAATACTAGAAAAAAATGGCAACCCAAAACATAATACTATACCCAGAGAAGCTATCCTTCAAACATGAAGGAGATAAAAAATATTTCTCAGGCAATCAAAAACTGTGGGAATTCATCACCACTAGGCCAGCCCCACAAGAAATGCTTAAGGGAACCCTACCTCTGAAAGCAGGAAGATAATAGCTATCATCATGAAAGCATAGGAAAGTATAAAGTTCACTGGTAGAACAGACACATAAATGAGAAACAGAAAAGGTTTAAATGTTACCATTACTCAAAACTATCAAACCAGAGCAAAAAGAAACAAAAGATAGAAAATGACAGCAGTAAGTCCTCACCAACTAATAATAACCTTGAATGTAAACAAGATTAAATTATCCAATTTAAAGATATAGACTGGTTGAATGGATTTTTTAAAATGACCTAACTACATGCTGCCTAAAAGAAGCTAGCTGCATATATAAAGACACATATAAGACAGACTAAAAGTGAAGTAGTGAAGAAAGATATTCTGCATACACAGAAACTAAAAGCAAGCACATGTAACTACACTTAGAATAAATAGACTTTAAATCAGAAAGTATAAAAATAATGACAAAGAAGTTCATTATATAACAATAAAGAGATCAATTCTGCAAGAGAATATAACAATTCAAAATATGTATGCAACCCAGTTCTAGAGCTCTTTGATATTATTAAATATTACTAAACCTAAATGGAGAGATAAACTCCACTACAGTAATAGTTGGGGACTTCAACACTCCTTGTTCAGCACTAGACAGATCTAGACAGAAAATTAAGAAATATTGGATTTAAACTACACTTCAGAGCAAATGGACCTAACATTTACAGAGCACCTAATCCAATGGCTCCAGAATATACATTCTTCTCAATAGCACGTGAGACATTCTCTATTATAGACCATGAAACAAATTTAAATATATTTTAAAAACTGAAATCAGACAAAAGCTTAATAACTAGGATCTATACAGAACTTCAATTAATTCACAAGAGAAAAACAATCCCATACATCAATGGAGAAGAGAGATGAACAGAACCTTTTCAAAAGAAGACAGACGAATGGCTAGCAAACATATGGGAAAATGCTCGTCATCTCTAATTATTAGAGGAATGCAAATTAAAACCACCCTGAGATATCATCTAACCCCAGCAAGCATGGCTCATATCACAAAATCTCAAAACTGCAGATGCTGGTTACAGATGTTGAGAGAAAGGAACACTTTTACAATGCTGGTGGGACTGCAAACCAATACAACCTTCTTGGAAGGAAGTATGGAGAAACCTCAAAGAACTCAACCTAGACCTCCCGTTTGATCCTGCAATCTCATTACTGGGCATCTATCCGGAAGGA
>CAUYPK010060892.1:0-29583 GCA_963574355.1 Loris lydekkerianus
TTGGCGTGGATGTGGAGAAAAGGGAACACTTCTACACTGCTGGTGGGAATGCAAATTAATACATTCCTTTTGGAAAGATGTATGGAGAACACTTAGAGATCTAAAAATAGATCTGCCATTCAATTCTATAATTCCTCTACTAGGTATATACCCAGAAGACCTAAAATCACATTATAACAAAGATATTTGTATCAGAATGTTTATTGCAGCCCAATTCACAATTTCTAAATCATGGAAAAAGCCTAAGTGCTCATCGATCCACAAATGGATTAATAAATTGTGGTGTATGTACACCATGGAATATTATGCAGCCTTAAAGAAAGAAGAAGACATTACCTCTTTCATGTTTACATGGATGGAGCTGGAACATTATTCTTCTTAGTAAAGTATCTGAAGAATGGAAGAAAAAGTATCCAAAGTACTAAGTCCTACTATGAAACTAATTTTTTGGCTTTCATATGAAAGCTATAGCCCAGTTATAACCTAAGCATATGGGGAAGAGGGAGAGGGAGGGGAGGGAGGGGGGAGGATGGGCAGAGGGAGGGTGATTGGTGAGATTACACCTGCAGTGCATCTTACAAGGGTACATGTGAAACTTAGTAAATGTAGAATATAATTATCTTAACACAATAACTAAGAAAATGCCAGGAAGGCTATGTTAACCAGTGTGATGAAAATATGTCAAATGGTCTATAAAACCAGTGTATGGTGCCCCATGATCGCATTAATGTACACAGATATGATTTAATAATAATAATAAAAAAAGAGTTTATACTCGTGCTTCTAAGTCAAATTCAGGACCTTAGACTTGTTTTGGCTTAACTTCTTGTATCGTACAACTTTATGTTGCCCTTCCAAGAATCCTTGTTCTCATTGACCTTAGAAATAATGTTATAGCATCAGCATGCCTTATAACTGTTCATTAGCTTTATACCCTATTACACATTGACTTAGAATGACAATACTGACGTTACCATCAACAACGTGATTACAGAAAACAGCTTAAGATTTCTTTCTCAGGTATTTTTTTGTCTCAGTGCCCATTATACTAGAGAGGTGCAGTTAATTACTATGTTTTAAATTTCTTTGGCATAATTCCTCTCTGATGTTTATGGCACAAATTGCGTGCACATTTACATTTATTTACTTTTCTCTTATTTCATTGAACTTCCCTTTGCGATTTAATTTTCCTTTACAATTATATACTTGCATGAATCCAAAGACAATCCTTTAAAAATATATCAAAGATGTCCTTCAGGAACATACCCTTCTCCCTATGGATAGCTACTTTAAAAGTATTTTCTTGTATTTTTTTATTTATTCTTTTGTTTCTTGAAAATGTGGTAATACATTTCTCTATCAGCATACCAATCTATCATCTCCCTCTAGCTACATCTTTCTACTTTTCTATCTCCTTCGTTAAATAAATGGTACTATGCATACATACTTTTTTTAACCTTTATTTACTCTCAATAATGTTGATTGAAATTTGAAAAATAGTAGTACTTAGTAATATTTGTCATTGATTTTTCCAACTTTCCAGAATCCATCGTGTGGATGCCCCACAGTAGATTCTACTTATCCATTTTAAAAGATGAACATCTGAGCTGTTTCCAGTTTGTGCTACTTTTTCTGCCATGAACAACTCTGTACATAATATTTTCATGTTTCTTTCCAGGGTATCTTTTAGGTGGCTCCTAACAAAGGTAACAAAGGTAAATATATGTGTATTTTTTGCTATAAAAAAAGCTTCTCTTCATGGGATTTGTAACATTTTTAAACACACTAAGAATGTATGAGAACCTCATCAGTAGAGGGTACTGTGAAATTTTTTTATTTTACCAATCACTAGCTGAAAAATTATACCTAATATAGATAATTTAAGCTTGAGATTTCTGCTGTAAATGAAGTATTAGTCATTGTTTTATAATATTAAGAATAACTTGAATTTCTTGGTAGGGTTATTGATTTTTGTCCTTTACTTTAAAAAATGTTGTTGGAGATACAAATCATTTCAGCACTATTTACATTTATTCATATAACACCCACACTTGTGTATACATACATATATGTGCATATATGAATATGTGTACCTACTATGCATTTTTACTGTGTATAGATCTTTATTTTGCTATTCAAAAGTTCCTTTTTGTTTTTTGCAATCTAATTTTACATATTTTAGTTATTCCTTCTGGATTTTTAGTCATAATTGTGAAACTTGCAAGTAATAATACTATCTACTAAAATTATTCTTTATAGAAATCATACTTTTATTTTCTACATGTAATTAATTCTCTGATCCATTTGGAATTGAATCTGGTACATGGTAAGTAGAACAAATAAAATAAAACAGGCATTGGTGAATTCCTCCCAACATAACTAAACATATCAGAAAGGCCAGAAGTTACCTAATAGGGAAATTCCAGAATTTTTCTAAGTCAAGAAAGATACAAGGCTGTTTATGAACTCTGCTCTTCAGTATAATGGTGAAGGAGAGTAATAGACTAGGCCCTTCTCATCACATCATTTCAGGGGGCACCTGATACCAGTGCAATTTATCCTTAGTGATGCTATTTTTGATCACTAGCACCAGGCCTCGATTTAGGCATTTCTTTTTGATCCATTGGCCATTATTAGAGAATGGTATTTATAATGTAAGATCTAAGTGCTTGTTAGGCTCATTGTTACTGGAAGTTTTACTATTTCTATCCTCCCACAAAGACAGAATCGGTAAATCTGTGCATTTCTAATAATCTGTTTATATACACATATCTGCAATTATTTATACACCTACCAGTCTATAACATACATCTATATGAAAGTGAACTTTAGTTAGTAGTAAAATCTCTACTACAGTGGATCAGATGTTGCAGTACAACATAAAACAAAATGGCAATAGGAGTGTTTTTATCTTCTTTCTGTTATCACAAGGAAAGTTCTCAATATTTCACAATTATTATAATGTTTATGATAGAATTTTTTTGTAGACACTTTTTCACATTAGAAAAGTGTTTTTATATTACTAGTTTGCCATAAGTTTCCTGTTTTTTAATCATGGAAAGTGTTTAATTGTATCAAAGTATTTTTCTAAATACATTAGGGTGATCGTAGGTTTTTATTTCTCATGCTTGATGTTAATACCGTGAATCACATTAATTATTTTTTTGAAAGTCAAGCCAATCTTTCATTCACAGAATAAAACTGACCTGATTCTGATATATTATCTTGTTTATACAAATGGGATTTGATTTAACAATATTTAGTTTAGGATTTTAAAAAATGTGTATTGATGAAAGAGATTTGGCCAGGTATTTCCCTTTCTTACCATGCCCTTTGGGTTTGATATCAGATAACATTGGCCTCATACTAAAAGTTGTGAATTGCTCTCTCTTTTTCTATTTTCAAAAGATTTTGCTAGAGATATAGTAATTCTACATGAAATATTTATTTATATGTGTGTTACATAAAGTCTACCAGTAAAATTGTAGGTCATATATAGTGTAGATATTTTTTGTGCTGATTTGTTAATACATTTTTGAAACTCTAGTATTCGGTATGAAATTTTAATTTTTATGTATTATTGTTCTATTAATCCTTTTACATTATTATATAATACTATTTATGTTTAACAAATGCTTCTTGCATTGAAAAATACTTTGTTCAATATCAGCATAATTAGCTATGTTTTGGTAGAAGAAGAATATTTATCCTTTTACTTCAAAATTTTTGATGTCTGTTCTATATGCTGAATATATCTAGCTTCATCCTATGTAGAAATTTTGAATTTGAAGCAAGGAAATTATTATATTCACATTTAATTACTATTACTGGCATATATGTATTTATATACATCATTTACTATTCTTTTTTTATTTTTACCACTGTTTCTAAATTCTATGGACTCTATTGCCTCATTCCAATCAATGTAGTGCATTTTATTAGTCTTATCTTTTATTTGCTTTTTAGGTTACTGTTTTTAACTGTTTTTAAACCATGTCATCCCGATAGAGAGCTCAGAGACTGACCCCTGTTTATTTTCTCATGATCTGTTGCTGCTGCCCACTAAAACAGACACACACAAAAACCTCCAACGGGATCAGACCCTGCCTCCTGCTCACTGGGATGTGACTATATTTAAGTATGCTAGATATTAGAGTATGTCTTTACCTCAATGTGTAAATGTCAATATAAATTTGTAAATTTACCATTTCCCAAATGCTAGGACTCTTTCAATTATTATTTTTTCCTTCATTTTATTTTTAACTTCTGGCACACATATTACCAGGATTATGCTTCTCCACTTCCTGCCAGAACCCTGAAGATCTTTCTTGGATCCTCACCATGAAAACCCGGTAGAATTTCTGGTAGTAAACCTTTCAGAAGTGTGGAATCCCATCAAAGACTACAGCCCCTAGAAGGTCTTTACTCTTTTAATGGTTCACGCTACTATAAACTCCAGCAATTTGTCAGAATTACCATAGATTCTGTAAGTGTATGACTCCAGCAGTTTCTGTTCCAGATAAGCAAATCTAGACTGTGTAGTAGTTTACATCTACATGGCATTATCTTTTATTATTTTATACAAATAATATTAACTTACAACTAACCACGTACTTATTTTTTCTGTAACTCTTTACGTCTTCCCCAATTCCATCTGGGATCAATGTCTTCAATGTGATCAAAAATTTTGAGGTCATTTTTTTTTCTTCTAAAATTTGCCTACTAGTGATTTTTTTTTTTTTTTCAATTTTTTTGAGGGAAGTCTGAAAATATGTATATTTTTGCTTCTCTGAGTTTAGATTTCTAGACTAGAAGCATTTTAATAACTCTTCAACTGGCATTTGACTTCCATTATTTCTACCAGTTATTCAACTGTGATTAATATTATCACTTCTTTTAAGCAATGTGCTTCCCCACCCTTTTTTATAGCAGTATTTATTATTTTGCTTACTTTGGGTTTTGTCAACTCGACAATAAAGAGTAAAAATTATTTTCTATGTATTTTCCTACTTGAGATTTGTTAGTTTTTGAAGGTATGGCTTGACATCTTTCTTTAGTTGTTGATAATTTTCAATCAGTATTTCAAGTAATACTTTAGTAGCATTATATCACCTTTTTCTTTCTTTGACTACAATTACACATGCAGTCAGCTTTTCCACGGTAGTGTAAATATCTGTTGTGTTCTTTTCAGTATACATTTTTTTTATCCTTCTCCATCTTTCCATCTATACGTTTTCTACTTAGCTATATTCTAGAGCAAGAATTTTCTCTTTCATTATGTCTAATCTGCTCTTAAACATAGGAGTTGAATTCTTTGTTACAATTACTTCATTATTATGACATCAGCCATAAGAAAGGAATTTGGCCAACAACCTTAAGGAGGCTGAAGATAGACTCATCTTTTGTTAAGTCACCAGCTGAAAACATACCCTGCAGATAATAGTGTTTATAGCCTGCTTTGAGAGCCTGAAAAGGAGACCCCGCTACTTTGTGCCTGATTCATGGAAACTGTGAGGTAATAAGCCATTAAGTTTATAGTATTTTGTTGTTCAGCAATAGGAAACAAATAAAAATTCTCTGTTTAAATTGTTTGTGTTGTCTTCTATATTCTTGCATATGCAAATAAGTTATTCTGAAGACTGTGTATGATGATGCAAATGGTTGATTGCTTCTTGGTCTAGCTCTTCATTACATGTCTTGAACTCCCTGCTGACTTTTTTTTTAATTTCCTGCTTATTTTTAATTTTTATTTCTTTGCTTTTGTTGTTGTTGTTGTTGAGACAGAGTCCCATCCTGTGCCCTGAGCAGAGTGCAATGGCATCTTAGCTCACTGCAACCTGTCAGCTGACTTTTTAATGAATGACAGAAATAGAATCCTAAAGACGTGTATAAAAATTGGGTGAAATTTATATTGCAACAAACAATTAGATAAGGGACTAAATTAATTTAGGGCTCAGTTTTCATTTTATAAGGACTCATTTACTTCTTATTCACTCATACTTTTTGATCTCATGTTTGAAGTGTTTTCACTGGAAATCAAGGATCCCTTGGAGAGCTGTGAACTCAATTTGTGTGTCTCCATCTCTTTGAGAAAACTAAAAGCTCTCTGGAGCTCATCATTTTCTTGGCTTCTATTTTTTTTTCTTAATTTCTTATAGCTACTGGCCATGAGGAAAACATCTTGAATAATAAAGCAGGTTAGACTACTAGGCTCATTTCTCTATGGTGTCTCTCTCTAGCTCTAGTCCCTCAAGTCCTAGCTATTTCAGTAGATCCAAATTTTAGATCCTTTCTACCCAGCCCAGTGAGATTCCACTGAAATCAGGAATAGTTATAGGCTTCTTAGCATTTTCTTCTGCTTGCATTCTCAACCCTCCCCTATACTTCTTTAGAAGTATTTACTGTCGTGAAGGCCAGGTCTCTAAATATTAAACACACTTAAGTGAGTTTCCCTTATTTCTAGGATCTTAGTCCCTAAATTTTTGATCGCCTTGGTAATTTTGTGATCTTTTAAACAGATGAGGTACTTGGGGGCATATGTGTTTATCTTTTCTAATTTTGCCTGTGAGTATCCTAGTTGGCTACAAGATAATCAATCCATCACCAATGTAAAACCTCAGTGATATACAGGAGTTGGTTTGCCTACCTATCATCCTCAGTGACATACAGGAGTCGGTTTGCCTATCTAGCAAGAGCTGAATGTGTACATTGTATCCCAACTCTTTGTGCAGTAGCATCATGTTGATATCCTGATATGGCCTTGGTAGAAGTACTTGCAACATGGGAATTAACAAATCCCATAAATCAGGGTTCTCACTCTCTCTCTTACAGTTGGTTTACCTGTATACCCCCTACATGGTGTATTGTAAGCTTATAGAAATCTTGGCCAATTGAATGGGATGGATGGTTCACAAGTTTAGTACAAGAATCTACTGTAGACATTAATAATTTAATATTCCAGGCTCACCTCTAGGCATTTTGATCTCACAACAATAGGCTATGCCCTAGAGATTTCATTTCCGCCATTAACATATTTGTGAAACATGCATGTGGCCAAACTAAGAGAAGCACCTGGGACTTCTGTAGGCATGTTAGCAAATTTTGTCACTTTGTACCTTCCTCCTTTATTACATGACCTATTTTTTTGTTGTTGTCATTGTAGTTTTTAGCCAGGGCCAGATTTGAACTTGCTGCTTCTGGTATATGGGGCTGGCGCCCTACTCCTTGGGTCATAGGTGCCGCCCATGATGTATTTTTCTTAATGTTAGTTAGTATGGTCATATTACCTCATACATTGGATTTCTTGATTTCTTGCTTTATTTACTGAGGCAGACATTTCCTTGTGGAGGGTGTGTAAAGAAGTAACATTGTCATGATAAGACTTGTTACATTTTCATATTTATGCATAAGGTTTTTCAAAACTTACAGTGATATAAATAAGGAAAAATGAATAAGTAAATAATACAATAGAACTCTTGTTCCTTCTCTGAAAAAGTAATATGGATCTACACACCTGTGAACTTACTAAAAAAAAAAAAAATACTCCACCCATTGAAAATGTATTTTGTTGATTTTTAATAATAAGTATAATAGATAATTCAATATTTAATACCAAAATATACCATTTTTTAACACTTGGAGCCTTACTGTCTCATTGAAGTATGGAAAGAAGAAAAAAAATAATGTTGAGCTTACATTCACATTTTAATAGCAGAGAAATATGATCATGTGATAAAATACTTCCAAGAATAAAATACATTACATTAGGATACAGGGTATAGAGCAAGGAAATGAAATGATGATCTTGAGAGGGAGAGAAATAATTTAAAGTTTCCGATCAAGAATGCTC
This sequence comes from Loris lydekkerianus, assembly GCA_963574355.1. Lineage (NCBI taxonomy): Eukaryota > Metazoa > Chordata > Mammalia > Primates > Lorisidae > Loris > Loris lydekkerianus. The sequence continues at coordinate 7,850 of CAUYPK010060892.1, forward strand.
ACTCTTTATTTTTAAATGTATGTATGATTGTGAACATTAATGGGGATATCCATGCATTTGGAAATGCAAAAATTGCTGCAAACGTTTTATATTTAAACTTATTTAGAATCACTGAGACATTAGCAATTGTTTTCTTCAAGGCTGCTGGGAAAGAAGATTCTATCTTTCAGAAGGCCGTTCCAAAACAAACAAACAAAAAAACATTCTCTTCTTTATAGGAGGCTTGTAAGAAAGGCTACAAAAATCACAAGAGAAGTCAACCTCAGTACTGGATGGTGTAAGGCAAAGCTAAGGAAAGAAAATAAATAGCAAAGCTCTTGGGCCATATCTGAATCCACCTTGCTCTATTTTTTGGTTGCTTGTTTTGGAGCTTGAATAAATACATTTCACAACTACTATTCTTTCATTCTCTTCAGTTGGAGTTAATTTGGAATTTTCTGTTCTCTGCAACTGAAAATTATTTAACTTGTACAGTAAACTACTGAATTGGGCATCTTTTAGGTCTTAATTAAGATGCACTTCTGCAATTTTGTACTACCAATGTGAAGATAAACATTTATACCTTTCCAACCCCCCCCCCCCCCACACACACACACACAACACACAGTCTGATCAGTTCACAACTTCCAAACTCTGTATTTCTGTCCCCTCTTGCTACAAACCCACAATTCCATGCCTCTAGCACATGATGTTTTCCATGCTGGGTTATGCCTATTTCTGAATCAAACATTCAAAATAAAGCACTTAATACCAAGCCAAGTATTATGGACAGGGAAAAGTATCTTCTTGAAACATAGTGCTGCAATGTGTTACTGAACATGGCTATTGTAGAAAAAGACACCCTAACAAGCTTTTGTGTTAACAGTGTTCTGGAAAGATGATGATTAGAAATTCTGTGAGCAGGTACCCACCAATCCCTGACCTCTCTGTGCCCACTTGGCAATCACTATATGTGTAGTGACCATGAAATTAATTATCCAAACCAGAACACTTCTTTGAGAGTTAAGAGTTAAATTATTCCAGATCTAGATATGAAAAATGGGGCTATCCCAGGGTAAAATTTGAGTTCATATTCCTTGGTTCAAACCCAGAGCCAATTCTTGGTTCCCAGTATGGAAGAACAGTTACTGGTACCAAGACAACCAAATGATTGAGCAAGCCAAACTGCAAGGTTTATTAAGCCTCAGGACGTTCTGAAGTGATAATGAGTCTATCCCTATGAGTAGAAAAGACCCTGGGTTTTCATGCATTTCTACTTTTACGTCTTTATTGCATGGTATGCTCAATGGTGGGCAAAATATTCATTTTGATTTAGAGAAAAGGGTTGGAGATTTCCTGGAACCAGGACCCCCTCTCTTAATTTGTCCTTATTGGGTAACTTCCAGGGGTTGCCAAGACATTTATAAACTGTCACATCACTGTTGGGCGTTATTTTTTCTATGTTAATGAGGGATAGTTCATTTAAGGTCATTGCTGACTCATTTGTGCACATGACCCAAGTTGTTCATTTGTGCAGTTGAGCCATCTCTTCAGATTGTGTTTTTTTGTTTGTTTTTTTTCTCTCCTTTAATTGGCTGGCAATGATATCTGTACCAAATCTCTCTCACCTCTGCATCTGTTTCCCCTTCCTCCTGGTTCCTACCCAAAACTAGCTGACCTGAGGTAGGTGGTCACTCTACCTGTGAGTCTTCTTGAGAAAATGGGGAAAGAGACTGGTAACCTACTGACATTTCTCCTAAAGATATTTCAGCTCTGTGTTTTCCTTTAAAGGGCAGTGAGAATCTTTTGATTTCCATAATTTCTCATTTCTAATGAATTGCCTCTCCACCTAAGAGGGTTATTTTAATTTTTGGTGTTGTTTCTAAATGAGTGAATTGAAATCCAAAATAGTAAAACACCTAAAACAGCTGCATATATCTACATGGAGTTGGGTGGGGACAACGTAGAGCAAAAAATGTTCTGCTGGCTAATTAGCCACCACCCCCACCTAGTTGACAATGTGCAGAAGCTGGGTGTGAAGTGGTTGAACCAGTAGATTCATTTTCAGGCCTGGTGCATAATCAAAATTGGGGCCCCCTTGTTCAGAAGGCAGTGGAAAGTGCTGTTAAATGTATTAAGGTGTGAAACTTTTTCCCTTTGTTCAGGGTCCCTCTCACAGTGTTTCTTACTTACATTTACAAAAGTTTTGCTTCTGAGGAAGAATGAATTTCAGGTTCCAAGCAAAAATGTTCGAAATCTTTAATTAATTTTTCAGGAAGAGTGTTACATTTTATTTGAACATTTATTGAAATAAAAAACCCATTGAAGGTGCATGTAGTCTTTTTTTATTTTTATTTTTTTATTTCAGGTTAATATGAGGATGCAAATGATTAGGTTACATTGTTTGCATTTGTTAAGTACAGTTCAAGTTGTAGTTGAGCCCTTCACCCTGGAAGTATGCTGTATACATTCAGTTTGAACTGTTTTCAACAATTTCAACTGTTTTCTTTCTTTTTTTTTCCCTCCCATTTGGTAAAGAAATCCTGACAAGGACACTAATAAAGTAGTTCATGAGTCATTTCGATTTGTTCTTCAGAAATTAATGAGCAAAGGAGGAGTTCTCATACATCTGTTTATCAGAATCACAGAGGGCAGAGTTCACAAATGGGCAAGATTGTGTGTATACATGTGTATATATCACAGTTATAATATCTTCATAGAAGGATAATATGAGGTTTAGCTCTGTATATCTGATAGTATAAATAAAAGGTCAATAAATAGTACTAGGAGAAGTATATGAGTAAAGTTACTTTTTTTTTATGATAATCTTTACTTTTCTCTACCTCTCTGCTCTTGACTAGGAATAAATATATCTTTTTGCTGCTATTTATATTTCCCAGAGCAGTATAATAATGATAGAAGCAGTAGAATTATATGAAAATTACAGGGTAGTGGAAATCAAGATGCATTCATGGTCCACCAATATGAAAGTATGTACTTTTTGAGTGTATCTTATCTTTTTTTCTTCTCATACCCCATTCCCAGCATTGCCATTGGTCATGGCGTAAGGACTGCTGCCTCATCTACTTCTGTAGGAACTGCAGAAGCACACAGTGCTGCAAAATTTAAACTGAGTGACTCTTTAAAGTCACTTCCAGTTTGAAAAAAGTGGTAAAAAACAACTGAAATGGATAAAAATTTAGAACAGAGCTTTAGCGTGGTTGCAGAGAGAGATTACCTACATTTACTGCAGCAGCTTTCAAGAAAGTAAATGATCATTTATATGCATCCATTTTAAACTAAACCAAACTCACTTCTGAGTGGTGGCATGCTCTATATTAGCACTTTTGAAATGCTAGAGCATCTTGTTAAAATTCAAGTTCTGGTTTAGTTGGTCATGGGTGGGGCCTGAGAACCTCACTTTGCAAAGAGTTTCCAGGCTGGTGAAGTTCATGCCAGGACCATCATCGGGGTTGTTAGTGTACGTAGGGACAGGTAGAGTCAGCTACAGATTGTTGATAAAGGTAGTGGCCTCAGAAAATCCTAGCACAGTAGTTTGCTCCAAGCTTGCTATTAGTTGTGATAAGCAGACGACTCCTCTTATTTCTCATTCTCAGCTTTTTCTGAAAACGCACTTTTTCTCAGGAGTTTCATTTGGGTATTTGTATAAGCAATATTAAATGGCATGATAGAGGTGTCTTTGAAAGCAAATATAAAATAGGTGCAAAGGATTTCTCCAATTATCTCCTTGTTATTACTTTTATCGCTCTAAATTCAAAAGTAACACATGTGTCCTTAGTTCTCTTGGCTTCTTTTTTGAAGATTTCCTTCCCTCATATACACACGTCTAGAACTACAATTGACCTTTCAATTGGCCTTTCAATGAACAGGTCGAAAGTCTTTTCCTTCTCCTTTCAATGGTTTCCAGATAAAAATCATTGACAATATATCAGATAATTTGATCATTAATAAATTAATTTGCTATAATTCCTAGATAATATGTATACTTAGTGCTTATATCTTCCTGGCACTATTCTAACTGCTTGGTAGGAAGTAGTTTGAACTGCTTCCCAGAACTAATTTAAGTTTTAAAGTTCTATTGTCCCATTTTAATGATGGGCAAATTGAGGCACGAAGATGTTAGATGACTTGTCCAGGGTCACATAGCCATATCCAGAGTTGGTATCTGGAACCAGGGATCCCAGCCCCAGAATGGCAGGGAACTTCAGTTCTGAGAATCGTGTCAATAGGATTTCTTGCCCTCCATGGGGAGTCTTTGAGAGGTGGTCGTAGTAAGTGAAGATTCTGAGCTCCGTTTATGACACTTTAATTATGATTATGGAGATGGTGAACGATTCTGTACAGGCTCCAGTTGCTTTGAGCAGGTCGTGCCTCACATCAGCTGTGTCTATGTCTCGCCGCCTTCTCTGGGTTGCTCTAACAGCTCCTTCTTGGGATTCACACATGAGTGACCTGAAAGTATACAGGACTCTGTGGCTACCAGGCGATCTCAACCACGGGGACGGGTAGGAGCCTATGGATAAGTTCTTCCCTCTTTCCTCCTCCAAGTAGATAATTCTGAGATGTTCCTATCAGCAAAACGTTCTCTCAGTTATCCTTTTCAGGGGACCTTGGGTAACAAACATTCTTCCCCCCCTATTCATAGTGGCTTCCCTACCATGATCAGAAGCATGGTCCTGGACCTCGTCTTGTATTTGTTTCCTTAAGGGTTTGATGTCCCTTGGATGTCCATCATGCTGTCTTTTGGTTGATAGATGTTATAAAACATTAGATTCACTTAAAAACATAGTATAACAATTACAGGAAATTGAGGTTCCTTATCTTTATATTTGAATATTTGATTTGGGAAAAGATTATAGGCAGTTCCTGAGTTACAAACTTCCAACCTACATTACAACTTTTGGTTATGAATATAGGTGATTACAGTAACAGGCAAATGTACCTGTTCCAACTTACATACAAATTCAACTTAAGAACAAACCCACACAGCCTATCTTGATCATAACCTGGGGACTGCTTGTATTGTAGAAGACAAAGACAGTACATCTGGTGGAAAAAGAGACACTTTTTTCATATTTATTTATCCAGATAATAATAACATGCTTCCTTAGTCATCTGACTACAGTGTCCTTTTCATCCCTTTTAAAAATCTCTTTAGATTACTACCCTTTGGGTTAATTGTTCAGGTGGGAAGTACAACTTGTTGATTTAATTAAAAGAGAAATTCTAATTCACAATAAATGAAAACAAGTGTTTATCACAATAATAACCTACAGTTAATGTATTGCAAAGTATTAGTCACAGGTATGCATTTGACTCAGGTAGATTTATTATTTTCATTTATGCTCAAAGATTATTTTATATCTTTTTATTGTTAAATAATATCAATATTGACAATTTCAATCATTTCTTACGAAGATGATGATAAAATTACACACCACCATCCTGAGCATTTGATGTGAATCAACTAATTTACATAGCTGGCTAAAATAAGCGTTGTGGATGGTAACACTCCTATTGTATTGTATTATTAATGTCACTCATAGTGGAACTAAGTCATATCTATAACCAATGCATTTCAACTGATCTAAATTTTTTAAACAGTAGTTTATATTTTATTTTTATTAGGCTTCATTATATCCTTTCTATTGCTTTACTCATGTTATACTTTGTTGATACTTGCTAATTTCCTTATTTTTATTTTTATAATATTTTTAATTGACACACGATTATACAAATTTCTGGGGTGCATGTGATATTTGATGAATGTATACAATATGTATGTAATAAGAAAATTAGGGTAGCTGGGATATCCAGCGACTGAAGCATTTATCATTTCTTTGTGAAGAGAATGCTCTAAAATTTTTCTTCTAGCTATTTTGAAACATACAATAAATTAACTATAGTTCCTCAAATGTGCTGCTATTGAACTCTAGGATTCACTTATTCTCTCTAACCACATTTTTGTGTCCATTTGCCAACTTCTCTATTAAGCTTCAGAGGCTCCAACAGATCATCACATAATCCTGCCAGAACCCTGCAGTGCAAAGGAACATTGTCTTAGCCCTGCCTTGTTAGCCCAGGTGTACAGGTTGCTCTGGGAGCCTCCTGCATAGTAGTCAATTGAGCCTTCTGCTCTTATGTGGGTTGCCATGGTCTGTTTCTCTCTTCATTCTTCTGAGCTTCCCAGTAGCTTCCTAAGAAAAGATACATGCAAGGAAAGCCATCCTTGTGTGTTTTTAAAGCCTTTATTCTATCTTTGTGTTGTATGGATAGTTTGCCTACATGTATGGGACCCTAGACGTGGAACTTCCAAGATCTGTAGGCAAGCCATGTCACAACTGGCTGCTGTTCTTGCTGCTAAATATTTCAGTGCCATCTTTATCAGCTATTGGGTATATGGTTTTCCCTTCGCCCACCCTAGGGAAGCATTTAAGCGCCCCCTTCTTTTCTTTTAAATATGTGGTATTCTAATATATCAATGTTCTTTGATGGCATTTATTTTTTATTCTAGTGGGCTTCTTCAAAAATGCTCATCTTCTCAGTGGATGCTAGAAATGAATATGTGCACAGATATCTTCATCTTTGAGACACAAAAAAGTAATTTCAAATAAGTTGTGTGTTGTATCCAAGACCATACAACAGAAAAAGCAGAGGGAATTCTGGAACCTGAACTGCAAATCCAGTGTGTTTTTCTCTTAAACCGCAACTTACAGGTGATTATTATCTCCCACCTTCTGACCTCTGGAAGTAGGTTTATGTTTACTGATTTTATTGCGATTTTTTGTGAAATAAGAATTGTAACAAGAATTGAATTGTGTTGACTTAGTATAAACTTAGTATATGTCCTCTTCTCTCTCCAATTTTACCAATTATTTCTGGATGCTGATTGTGTCATGAGTTGTATTAATAATTACTCTTAGCTTGATGTCATCTCCAAATCTGATAAACAAAGCACAATTTCTTTTGATAAAAATTCTCCTTCCTGATGGCCATAAGCCTGCCACCCTTGGGTCCTTTGATGGGGTTGCATTGGAATAGCACATTGCTGATAGGCATGGGCTTTAGATTCAGACAGCCCTGAGTTTAGAAACCAAATATGAAATAATTTCTCAATCTTTTAGGGCCTCCAGATATAAAACATGGAAAAATACCTATTTTAAAATGTAATATCGGGAGGTGCCTATGGCTCAGTGAGTAGGGTGGCGGCCCCATATACCAAGGGTGGTGGGTTTGAACCCAACCCTGGCCAAATTGCAACAAAAAAATAGCCAGGCGTTGTGGCGGGCACCTGTAGTCCTAGCTTCTCAGGAAGCTGAGGCAAGAGAATCGCCTAAGCCCAAGAGCAGGAGGTTGCTATGAGCTGTAACGCCATGACACTCTACCAAGGGTGACAAAGTGAGACTCTGTCTCAAAAAAAAGAAAAGAAAAGAAAAGAAAATGTTATTTGGGCAACTGTAGCACAACGGTTACGGTGCTGGCCACGTGCACTGAGACTGGTGGGTTCGAACTTAGCCCAGGCCAGCTAAACAACAATGACAACTGCAACAACAACAAAAAAATAGTCAGGCATTGTAGTGGGTGTCTGTAGTCCCAGCTACTTGGGAGGCTGAGGCAAGACAATCGCTTAAGCCCAAGAGTTGGAGGTTGCTGTGAGCTGTGATGCCACAGCACTCTACCAAGAGTGACATAGTGACACTCTGTCTCAGAATAATAATAATATAATAAATAAATAAATAAAATGTGATATGAAAATTAATTGATATAAGAAATATAATGTGAATATTAAAAAACAGCTATTTTTACTTTCAAAAGCAATTTCAGAGATAATATGTAAGCATTTATGAGGGACATGATATATAATTAAGGTACAGTTTGCATAACACGGAGCAGAAAATAACCCTTCTCTCAAAATGCTTAAAAATATGGAACATAGGCGGCACCTGTGGCTCAAAGGAGTAGGGCACTGGCCCCATATGCCACAGGGGTTGGTTTCAAACCAGCCCCGGCCAAAAACTGAAAAAAAAAAAAAAAAAAAAAAAATATATATATATATATATGGAACAAAAAAATGTGTGTGAGTATTATTATATTAATTATAAGCATGCTCTTCTTAAATAAGCTGGATTTCATTTTCTTCCAGATTAAAGAATAAGGTCTACAATTTAACCCATATTACTAATAGCATTTATTTGAATTAGAGATAATTGATTTTAAGAAATTTTCAAACTATATCATATTATAAAAATTAAATCTTTGGCCAATTACTAGGACTCAGTATATGAGTCAAGGAAACTTATTTGTGTATATGTGTGGTAAATTCGCTCCTGGTTATTATTATATTGTTAATTTCATCTCGTGTAGTTAACAATGTGGTGATATAGGTAATTCTTGCATATTGTCTCACTGATTTGTTCTCATAACCTAAAATACAAAGGAGTAGGTTCAAAGGAGTAGGGCACTGGCCCCATATGCCAGAGGTGGTGGGTTCAAACCAGCCCCGGCCAAAAACTGCAAAAAAAAAAAAAAAATTATATATATACATATATATGGAACAAAAAATGTGAGTATTATTATATTAATTATAAGCATGCTCTTCTTAAATAAGCTGGATTTTATTTTCTTCCAGATTAAAGAATAAGGTCTACAATTTAACCCATATTAATAGCATTTATTTGAATTAGAGATAATTGATTTTAAGGAATTTTCAAACTATATTGTATTATTATAAAAATTAAATCTTTGGCCAATTACTAGGACTCAGTATATGAGTCAAGGAAACTTATTTGTGTATATGTGTGGTAAGTTCGCTCCTGGTTATTATTATATTGTTAATTTCATCTCGTGTAGTTAACAATGTGGTGATATAGGTAATTCTTGCATATTGTCTCACTGATTTGTTCTCATAACCTAAAATGCATATATAAAATAGTTAAAACATCATTGATTGTGTGTATGTGGCAGAGGTGTGTGTTTGGAGAGAGAGAGTGACATTGATTTGTGTTTTCTGAGATACATGGTATCTAGCTGCCGCTTTACTAAGGAAGTTATGTTTTAAACTTCATGTGACTTTTTTCCATTTTTATATAAAACCCATGCCTTTGGATAAATTCTTGAGAAAAGACTGATAAAAAGAAATTATGAAATGAAGTGGGAGGATTGCTTGCGGCTAGCCTAGGTAGTATAAGACTCCATCTCCAATAAAATAAAATAAAAGTCTATACAATTGTTATTTTACTTTTTCACATGGCTACTAGAAACTTTTAAACTAAATATGTGTAGCCGGGCATTGTGGCGGGCACCTGTGATCCCAGCTACTCAGGAGGCTGAGGCAAGAGAACCGCCTAAGCCCAAGAGCTGGAGGTTCGTGTGAGCTGTGATGCCACGGCACTCTACTGAGGGTAGAGTGACAAAGTGAGACTCTGTCTCTACAATAAATAAATAAATAAATAAATAAATAAATAAATAAATAAATAAATAAAATAAAAAACTAAAAAGAAAATAGTGCCTTTATAACTTATCTTCAAGGTCTGTTAATTATGATGGATAACATTAAAAGGCACTTGTTTGCTTAAAAGGGTGAATAATTTTAAGTGAAATCAAAGGAAAGTTTATTAAGGAGATTAATATCTAGTGAGAAAAATCAAGGCTACTATCTCTTAATATCTCTATTACCATTTGCTGAATGTTTTATCCATTATATACAATTACTTACTCCAGTGAATAATTTTTTTTTACCTCAAAGAAAATAAAGATAACACTGTATGTTTTGTACATGCCTTTTTTTGTTATTAATTCATTTGAATTCGTCTGGACGAAGTATAAACCTAATAAACAGAACCAACAGGGCTGTGTGAAAAGCTAAATTCAAGGGCCATTTCCCGAACCTGTTATAATTTGCTCAATTTGGGGACAAGACAGAAATATAAGAGGGACTTCATCTAACAAATTCAATCAGTGTAACCTAATTCTTTGTATCCTCAATGAATCCCAAATAATAAAATAATAATAATAAAATTAAATTAAACTGCCATATTTGGAAATTATAGTATAATCTAGTTAAATCATAATAAACTCAGTCTCCAAATTTTGGGGGAGAACCCATTTTGACAGTATAATGCTTATTATACCATATCACATTTTGTCTAACAATTTGCATGGTTGCCAATCTGCAACGATGTCTTCAGGGTCATTCAGCTGGCTGATAGCACTGATGGGCCCTTGTTCCTATAAAGAACAAAATAAAGCCTAGGTGAACTGTAATGTCTTTTTGCTTGCACTTATGGTGGACTGTTTCATATAGTGCTATCTGGAAGACTTTCACCTTACAGATGGAATAATCAGCAGAAAGATTTGGGAGAGGGAGTTTTAAAAGGGATGCCAAAACAAAGAAAAACAAAACACACATCAAAGGAAAATGGCCATTCTACGTTTCAGCAACTAAGAACTTCTCAAAAACATCAAAGCACATTATATGAAAATTAGACCAAAGCAGTCACAACGTGAGTTTCTGATATGAACTAACAGAAAAAGAATCCATTGAAATGAAAATGAAGTTAATTTTTTCTCTCTCTCATATATATGGTATATATGGTATATATAGTATAAATCATGTACCATATATATCATAGATATTTGAAAAATTACAATTATTGTACAATTTTAAAACAGTATCATGGTGAACTGAGAAATAAAGTCAGCTCCACCATCCTCCGACATGCCTTTAAGCTCTTGGTTTGCTGGAAGTAACTCAGAAGCCTTTAGATCAGGCAGTCTTTTATGCTTAGGAAGGCAAGCTCTGTGATGATATTGATTGATTTCAAGGGCATATTAGAAATGAAGCCAAGTCTCTGGAGAGAGGTTGCCATCACCTTGACCTTGGGTCAGCATTAGACCACTGACCCTTGAACCACAAGACCTATCTACCAGATTCTGATATCTTTCGTGCCAACAGAGCAAGTCAGCAGGGGACACATGTCGATGTGGCTCTTGCCAAATCAGAATTGACTGGCCAGTAGGAAGCCTGCGAGCAGCGGGAAATGTGGGTTAAAGTATGTCAATAATGTTTCAGAAGAACGATTTCTCCCAAGAATTGTAGCTGTTGGAATGTTTTGACATTTATTCGGTAGAGAAATGTAGCATGTTTTGTGAAGCACTTCAAGAGAGCTGCTGCTAACTGCTGTGGTATATTGATCTTTCTGTTAAATTGCATGGGCACACTTGGGAGATCATTGAGATTCAGGCAACAGGACAGAAAGGATCGGCTGCACCCGATGGTCACTAATGGTAATTGGTTTCGATCCTTGCACTCAAAGAAGCCATGATTTACTTGGTTCACTGATGAATTGTAGACACTAAATATTTTGAAAAGAAAAAAAAGATGCCATTTTTTTTTTTAACATTTACAAGACAGCAACTCCACCCTTAAATATCTCTTATGTATAATAAATCTAATAAGGTAGAAACTATACCAAGTCATAGTGTTTAAAGTTCTGACTTTATTACTGGCATCACCACTCCTTCATTATAACATTTTTTTGCTCATCAAATTATTTCTTAATTTTCTTACAATTGCATTTAAGGCAGTCTACTCTTTGTGGGTTTTTCATTGAAATTTAGTTTTATAACAAAAAAATGTACATTCATGGTGAGAAAAAGGAAAATAATATTGAAAAAGTGCAGAGTAGGAACCAAATAACATCTCAATTCATTTGTGTGCTATTTTCTAAATTTTATTGCATGATAAAATGAACTCTTGTATAGGTATATATATGTTTGTGTATGGATACATATATATATACACACCTATCTATACACTAAATAGTACATATATGAATACATAATATGAACATATATGCATATATGACAAATATGTATTATATATAAAAATACATGTAATATATAAATATATAATACTTATACACACACCATTCTGTCACATATGTACGGCAGAACTATGTCTGAGTGTGTGTATGTGTGTTTTATACAGGGTGGCCATAAAGTTCGTGAGCAGTTTATTTGGCCACCCTGTATTTGTGTGGCTAGCAGAATTGTTAGAACTAGCAAAGTGAATTTAAAAGCATATGCACCCATTGAAGTACTGTGTCAGTTTATTTTGAGCACATTCCCAAAGGTGTAGTCATTTTGATTTTAGTAAATATTGCCACATATTCATTTTCCAATGATTGCACCATTTTATATTGTTTTAAGGCCTATTCCTTAATTTTTCGTCCCCAGGTTTATAATCTTAAGATAATATTAACTAAAACTTGAATAATTTCATGAGGAGTACAAAAGAACTTAGTGGTATTCATTGTGTTAAAATGTAAAATGTGCATTTAGAACACCGTGGGGCCTGCAACTGTGAAGGTAAATAACATTGCCATTTCTTTGAAATCTCATTTTCCATTTCTAGCATGAAGATCTAGTTCTGGAGAGCCATTGGCAGGAAGCACAGGAGGCAGACCTCTCTCCCTTCTGCCAGAAGGGGAGCAGTGGCAAAGCTACCTTGCAGATTCCTAACAATGGGTTTCATTCCTATTTTGGAAAGGAATCAGAACTGATGAAAATAAGGGGATTAGCCTTCTTGCCCCTGCCATTCTTACTGCTCTTATTCAACTTTGACAATAAGTGTGCTAATTAGAGCTAATTGCTGTAAAGGACACAGTCTACTAGGACCCAACCCAATGGAGACCACCAACTCATTCAGGTAGAAAAGTATTTTGTGGCTGGCTACAGATGCATGGATTTCAACTATTTACTTCAATGTAAAAGAAAAATATACTTCCAAATTTCTCCTAATTGTTAATACCGGTTTCTCCGTGTTTTGAAGAAAATGTCAAAAGTAAATTTTTTTCATAATTTTGTCAATGGGTGGGGGGAGTTATTTTCTCCTACAGTAATGGATTTATAAGAAACCAACTATGACACTAGATGAGATATTTTCTTATTTTCCTAATACGACACATTTAGTTCTTTTCAGGAGTTTTTACGTTTTTCTGTTTTTTCTCACAAACTACATATGGGTATCTTTCCTACTAAAGGTTTCCCAACCCCCAGCCTGCAGGTGTCTTATGAATCTTGGAGAGATATACATACAGATAAAAAATATAGATATATAGATATCTATCTATATTCGTTGTCTAAGCTCCCATCTTAGAATCATAACCACATTCTCAGCCCCACCTTACCTCACTATAATTGAACGCCCCATTCAGAACGTGTTCTACAAGGCATCCACAGATTCCTATACTATGGAGAAATTGCCTCTCTCTTCCAGTTTTCTGTCAACAGTATATTCTATTCCAGGTCTTTTGCCTTTCGATATAAACTCCTAGACTCAGTTTGTAGATTTTCACAAAGTTACTTGCTAGGATTTTGATTGGCATTGTTTTAAATTTATAAATATAGATGAAAAGAGCTGACATCTTAAAAATATTGAGTATTCACATGAACATGGAATATTTCTCCATTTACTAAGACATTTGATTTCTTTCAGTATTGCTGTGTTTTACAACAAGCTCATCAATGCTTTATTCTGTGTTTGGAGAGCCCTTCAAAAAGTAGTAGTCATATAAACCAATGAAATGGTCCTCAAACGGAATAGAAGCTATTTGTAGAAAAGAAAATTCTATTTTTATTCTTAATACTAAAAACTCACAATGAAGTGCTATTCAGGGCCCTGATCAAAAATAATGCAAGGACATTGTCAGGAGAACATCAAACTGTTAGAAATAGGTCCACAACATGCATATGCCGAAGTAGACACTCAACTTTTTAAAACGATGAATATTTTCTTACACCTCCTCTAAAGTGGATTGCAAACTATATTTTGTGCTTTTCCAATGTAGTCCATTTGATGTCAAAAGGTGAGAGTAGCCAGACAGAGGAAAGAAATCAATCACTACACCCTGGCACAGCACTTAAGGCAACATGATCCCTTGGAGCATTTGGTCAATGATGCCAGTGCAAAAAAAAAAAAAAAGAGAGAGAGAGAGAAAGAGACTCAGTTCTTTGTGATTTTCTTTCAAAAAATCATGTAAGGTTTTTCCTGAGATAATGCTCATCATTTTATAATGTTGAAGCGCTGTATGTTACAGTATAGGAAAAAACATGAGAGGAAATGAAAATGGATTGATTGTAATTATAATGATGAGGCATCCTCTTCAAAGCTCCTGATCTGATCCCCAACTCCACAGCATTTACAATTGATTACACACAGTTTCAAACTTCTGAAATATTTACAAATGTTAGATAATGACAACCACAGGAGCAAAGGGTGGAAAACAGCCCACAAAGTCAGCCCAAGGCAATCACTGATGAGGTCAGATCTTTGTGATCTGTGAGATTTCCTGGAAAATCCTTTACTTAAATGTCTCCACACATGGTTTAAGGCTTTAAGGATGGAGTGAGTGTTCACCAAAGGAAGGGAAGGATTATTTACTACCACCAGGAACAGGGAATCCAGTATGAAATGGTGTAAGAATTATTCTCTGTCACACGTTAAATTTACCAAGGCTGATTGACAACTCTCAGGGCTAGAGATTCCACTGTAGTTGCTCCAAGCTATGTTTCAGATTAAAGTTCATGTGATCACTTTAAAGGATTTTATACTGGTAATCAAGAAATTTTGCTCCAGGCTTCATGTTTGTCTTTCACTGCAGGCTATTCAGCACAATCCTGCATGTCTGCAGGCAAAGACGTGCTATCACTGGCCTGAGTGTGTTTGTATCAGTAAGTGGCTGCTTGGAAGTCTAGGGTTGCAGAGGATGTAGCTGCTTATTGGTTGGTACTCCATTGGTTAGAAAAGCCAAGGAATTGGGAATGATCTTACCTAGATACCAAACTAAATGGATGATTGTTGCTTTTGATGTTATGTTTAAACATAAGTATATATACACATTCTTTACTCAAGCTCACTGCTGGTTTATATGTGTCTGGTCTCTGGTGAGAACATTTTCTGTTTCAATGTAATGGTTCAAATATTGGTGGGTTTTCTAATCAGGAAGTCATTGCACCATCTTTCTCTCAAGATTACTTCTATGAAACGACTTCACAAATTTCCATCAGTATATTAAGCCTGTTGTTTTTGTGTATATATAATTTGCCCATACACTGTGTGAAATTCTTTATTTTCATGAGCTCATTGTTGAAGAAAGTATTATTTGCATTTTACTTATGACTGTAATTGTAAATTGTGAATAAAGCTAGGAAATAGTGAAACCCTGGATTCAAATATAGGCTCAGCGGGCTCCATTTCCCATGTTAATACTTTACCCACTTATTCATCAACAAGTATTTGTTGAGCATGGATTGTATGCCTGGCCTGGGGAATATAGCAGCATCCCCCAGAGCTTTTATCCTGAGGTAACAATGAATATCATCCCCTCTCTTCAGAGGCGCCAGACAGGTCATCAGCAGCCTTCACATTACCATCCTCTGGAGCAGCGATCTCTGCTGTTGGCTAATGGCTTAATCCATTCTACTGCCATCAAACTTTTCCAGACCACTGGTTCTCTCTCATACTCACCTTTCTACCTATCTCACGGTACATGGAAATCAAGCTCCTCTCTCCGTATAGCCTTAAAAGCTTGGGTTTCCCAGTGTCTCCTCAGGTCTAGACATCAGTCTGCTATATCTACTTTAAGTCTTCACATCACAAGAACAGGGAAGGTTTTGTACACAGGGCTCACCAGTTTCCCAGAGCCCCCTATGGGAACAGGCACTGGTGTCTTAGCCTCAGCACTGGTGCCCCACAGTCCAGTGCCATGGTCTCCATTGCAGGAAGAAGACAGGGTGTATGTTCCCTTTGTTGAGACCCTACTCCACCTTCCTTCACTCTACCCTTTCCTTTTGGCCATTTCCTCCCCCAGCCTGGTCAAGTCTAACCTCCAAAACTCCTCACAAAGATTGTGGAATTAGTCTAACCTCCAAAACTCCTCACAAAGATTGTGGAATTGTGGATGATTTGGGTAGGTTCCTTATTTGTTTTCCCTAAATAGCTAACTTCCAGAAATCCACTTTGAAAGTTAAAATCTAGGGTGTATTGCCTGTTAGTATTTTACTCTAATCACCCCCTCTCCTAGGGAAGAGGACTAAAACATAGATACAGGTGGGAAAGTGTTGTAGAGTTTTTATTAAAAAGTCTATAAATAACAAAACTTCCTCCAGCTGTGTTTGTATATCACAGTGACTATAGTTAATAACAATATATTGTGTATTTGAAATTTGCTGAGAGTAGATTTTAAGTTTTCTCACCACAATAAATGATATGTATGTGAGGTAATGCAGATGGTAAGTAGCTTGCTTTAGCCATTTTGTGATGTGTATATGTTGAAGGAAGAAGAGGCCCAATGGAGAAAAAGAACACCTAAACACCTTGTTTTAAAGAGGAAGGGCTTTATTTCAGCTGGTGGAGCAGTGGCACAGAAGAATTCAAAATGACCACACTCCCCCACCCCCTGTGTCTTCTCCTTTTTAATCTCCAGTCAAAAACTTCTGGCCTATGGGTACCTTTCTCATTGATCAGTTTGAATCAAGCTGGAGAAGGTGGCTCCGGCTTTTACAGAAACAGAAGTAAGCATCAGACTCTAGGTCCCAGGAGGTTAAGTCTATAAATTCCTACGAGCTGAGTCACCATGGGGAGGACCTGGCAGGTGGACCCTTGAGGTAGCCTGGAAAAGACTTCTGGTCTCTTAGACCGTACTGTTCCAGGTATCTTTTCTCATATCTATATATCAAAATATCATGTTTTACACTGTATACATATAGTTTTTACTTGTCAATTAAAATAAATAACTTTTTTTAAAAAAATAAAGAATCTAGAGATGGCCTTTGTAATACCACCCTTTATCTCTTTGAACACTTTTTTATTTTTTGCCATTTTAAATACCATTTTTTTAGTCAAAATATTTGTTACATACTAGATTTCTTACTTTTCTTTATTCTTTTCAAATGGTATTCTTCTTTTTATTTAGTACCAAAACCATTTATATTAAAGGGTTAAATAAGGTTGACAACCAGATAAGAAATGATATTTTAGAATGTGTGTTTCCATATGTTAGCACTTTTTTTTTTTTTTTTGGCAGAAATGGCGTCTTACCAGGTCGTCCAGGCTATAGTGCAGCTCTGAAGGGGCTAAGCAAATTTTACCCCAAAATATGACTATTTAACGTAAAGAATATTTTGAATTAAAGGCCATTCATAATCAGAAAGCATTGAAAGCATTTCCCTCTGTTTGCATAAAGCCGGACTGACCTGTTCAGGAGATCAAAAGGGACAAATGGCTACCTTTTCTCCCTGAATGTTAGGAGATCTGGCCCGAATCATTTAAAACACAATACCTTGCTCTCAGGTTAATTTACAAGTCAGTCTTTTTCCTCTAACTGTTCGTCCTCCCTAGTAATCACTGCGGCACCCATACTCCACCTTCTCTCCCTCCCCTCAAACAGGCATCTAGAAAAGAATCTGACCATCATTGAGACATTGGGTAATCATTCTTGTAGTTCCTCCATGTGCATTGTATTTGGAAATAAATCTTTCTCTTATTAATCTGCCATAATTGTAAGTTGATCTTTCAGCAAATCAACCAAGGGAGAAGAGCGAATTTTGCCATGATCCCTACAGATCATATCTCTTTGGAGCCTCAAGTTCCAAGGTGAGGGGATCCTCCTGCTTAAGCTATTGGGGTAGCTGGAATTAGTGGTCTGTGCCACTCTGCCAACCCTACTTAAAAAAAAAAAGGATATTTTACTAACAGTGACTTAGAAGAAGAGTATCAGTAGCACCATCAAATTTTTAAAAAAAGTACAACTTTTAAGAGGATTTTTGTCAATCATGTGTAGAAGGGCTAAATTGCCTACCCTTATAGTCATCAAGCTTTTCAAATGTAAAAAGTAGGAAGGCAAATCTTAGCAACAGGTCACAAAGGTTTAGAAACCTCATTTTTAAAAAATTTTTATTTCAGAATATTATGGGGGTACAAACATTTTGGTTACATAAATTGCTTCTGTACCATTTGACTCAAAGTGATAAGTGCATCCATAACCCAGACAATGTGCATTGTACCTGTTACTCATTTGTTTTTAATGCAAAAGGCATAGCAGACTAAGCATTGCTTTTTCTTTTGTTAAATTTTTCAAGAGTGTGAGGTATTTAACAATGCCATTACCCTTTAAATTCATGCAAGAGGTTTTATAAAATGGAATTCATGATTTTCATTAAAAATAATACCAGTAAACATAGAGGTGCAGCTATCTTTCTGACTTGCTGATTTCCTTTCCTTAGGATAAATACCCAGGAGTGGGATTGTTAGATAACATGATAGTTCTATTTATAGTTTTTGAGAAATTTTCATAAGGTTTTTCCATAGTGGCTATACTCAGCTTATATTCTTACCAACAGTGTAGAAGAGTTCCCTTTTCTCAGCATCTTCACTAGCATTTATTATTATTTGTCTTTTTGATAATAGCCATGCTAGGTGGGATGAGATGATATCTTATTGTGGTTTTGGTTTGCATTTCCCTGATGGTTAGTGATGTTTATCATTTTTTTTAATAAACCTCTTGGCTGTTTGTATGTCTTCTTTTGAGGAAGAAGATGTAGCTATTCAGATCTGTTGTCCACTTTTAATGGGATTATTATTACTATTGAGTTTTTTGTATATTCTGGATATTAGTCCCTTGTCAAATCAAGAGTTTATAATTTTTTTTCATTCTATAGGTTGTCTCTTCCCTCTGTCAATTGTTCCTTTTGTTGTGCAGACACTTTTTAGTTTAATATAGTACCTCTAGCCTATTTTTGAGTTTCATTCTGTGCTTTTGAAGTCATGGCCATAAAATCTCTGCTTACACCAATGCCCTGAAGCATTTCTCTTACATTCTCTTCTAGTAGTTTTATAGTTTGGGGTCTTATATTTATATCTTTAATCCATTTTGACATGATTTTTGTATATGAAGAAAAAAATAGGGGTCTAGTTTCATTTCTGCAAATGAATCTTCAGTTTTCCCAGCATCATTTATTGAAGAGCCTGTCCTTTCCCCACTGAATGTTCTTGCTGCCTTTGTCAAAAATCAGCTGACTAATACTCTATTGTGGTCTGGACTCTGTATTGTGTTCGGCTGGTCCGTGTATCTGTTTTTTACTAATGCTTTACTGTTGGGGTTCATGTAACTTGTAGTAGATTTTGAAGTCAGGTAAAGTGATGACTCCAGTTTTGTTCGATAGCCAAGATATGGAATCAACCTGAGTGTCTGTCAGTGGATAAAAAAGATAAAGAAAATGTGGTATACATGCTTAATAGGGTATTAGCTATCAAAGAGAATGAAATTCTGCCATTTGCAGCCTCATGCATAAAACTGCTAGGTGAAATCAGCCAGGAGCCAGGCCTTGAAAGACAAATGCCTTGTATTCTTGCTCATATGTGAGAGATAAAAAAAGATTTATCTCCTGGAGGTACAGAGTAAGATGAAGTTACCAGAGACTGAGAAGGCTGCGAGTGGTAGAAGGGTGAAGACAGGTTGGTTCATAGGTACAAACATACAGTTAGACATGAGGAATAAGCACCAGTGTCTGACAACACAGCTGAGTGACTATAGTTAGCAACCATTTATTATATAGCTAGAAAAGAAGATTCAAAATATTACCAACATTAAGAAATGATTAATGTTTGTTGATGTTTCATGTAATGTATATTCTAAACACACTGATTTGATCATTTTACATTGTATGCATGTATCAAAATACTGCCTGTTACCTAAGAATATGTACAATTACTGTGTATTAATAAAAAATAAGCAACAGGCTCAGTGTCCGTAGCACAGTGATTACCACGTCAGCCGCATACATCAAGGGTGGCAGGTTCGAACCCAGCCTGGGCCAGCTAAGCAACAATGACAACTGCAATAGAAAAATAGCCAGGCCTTGTGGCCGGCACCTGTAGTCCCAGCTACTTGGGAGGCTGAAGCAAGAGAATCACTTAAGCCCAAGAGTTTGAGGTTGCTGTGAGCTGTGATGCCACAGCACTCTACCAGGGGATAGTCAGACTCTGTCTCAAAACAAAAAATAAATAAATAAATAAAAATAAGCTAAACAAATTTCTGATTCTGAAAAGGTGGGGGGGTGGAGCTGTTTTTGATTTTTGTTGTTACTTTACATCAGCTGTAAAGAAAGAACATCCAGCTGGTAAGGCATTTAGGTTTTTAATCTCTTGGCCAAAGAATAGAGAAGTGGGATCTTGTGTTAGAAATGTTCCTTCCCCCAGGCCGAGGTGGGGGAAGCATGGACAGGATGGGGTTTTAGATGTGCAGATGCATTTCATGTATGTGCTTCTTTATATGTAGCAAGTGCAGAAAATGCCAGTAATTCTCACCCGAGGGAGTGGTTTTTAATATTATAATGGTATGTCATTGTGTGAAGGATGACTGGTCTATATGGCTTTGGACAGATCTGGACTTCTGGCACGCTGCAAGTGGTCACATAGCTATTCGTAGTATTTGAAGGCTCTGATTCTTTGAATAGCTGTGCTTTCAGATAATGAATACTGAAAAAAATATTTGTTAAAAAAAAGAAAAAAGAAAGAAGAAAATGTTTCCCTTTGCTGGGGCTTTCCCAGTGCTACTTCTAGCAATTTTAATTTAAATGTTAAGAATAATTTTTTTCTAGATTTCAAAATTAGAAGAAGAAAATGTTTCCCTAATCACAAAACATCTTTCAGTAAATACCATCCACTTATGAGACACCCCCCCCAAAAAGTTCATTTATTTCAATTTTTGCTAATTTAATTTACTAACTTTACTAATTTAATGTTAAATGTTGTTGAAACATTTGAGTTTAAATAAGAAATATGGTATCATTGACTTCTCAGAGGGCCCAATGTATGCATTGACTTGAACCTAATATTTGGCTAATTTTGGTAATTTCTTTCAATTAAGTGAAGAGTTAAATAGTGATGACTCAGTATGAAATGTATTATTACATAGGCTTCATAAGAAGAAGCACTTTTGAATATGTGATGATTCCAAAAGTCTACCATTTCAAGTTTTGTATTTTCAGCCCAACATCACACCTGAAAGGCAGTCGGCACTTAATAAATGTTCACTGAAAACATAATGAGTACTATCAACCACCTTAAAAAACCCCTTAACCACTCATGTAGGAAGCACACATACATCAGGCACTCTTAATTTTTATAATAGCTAGTTTTAAAAAGAACCAACAGAAACTATGAACTTAAAATTATAAAGTTACAAAAATTGAAAGCTAGATGAGATTGTAGTTTAAATATGGTGAGGAAAATAAAGAAAATAGGCTGTGATTGAATATATCTAAGTGTATTTTGTTCATTCTACTAACATTAAAAATATAGTGAAATGAGGGCCAGGTGCAGTGGCTCATGCCTAGCACTTGAAAGGCCGAGGTGGGTGATTGCCTGAGCTCACAGGTTCAAGACCACCCTGAGCCAGAGTGAGACCTCATCTCTAAAAATAGCCAGGCATTGTGAGGCCACCTGTAGTCCCAGCTACTCAGGAGGCTAAGGCAAGAGAATCGCTTGAGCCCAAGAGTTTGAGGTTGCTGTGAGCTGTGAATGTCATGGTACTCAACTGAGGATGACAAAGTGAGACTCTATCTCAAAAAAAAAAAAAAAAAAAAAAAAAAAATTCTAGTTAAATGTTTAAAAACTCTTAAAATAATTAAAAAAATAATTTTTTTATACCAAAATTAATTTTATTTTCCGT
>CAUYPK010060893.1:0-18470 GCA_963574355.1 Loris lydekkerianus
CATACAGAATTTTTCTAGTTTATATACAATTTCCCACTGCTGCTAGAACTTCATTTTTGCTAGTGTTTCTACCCCTATTATTTTTTTCACCCAATTCTAGCCTGTAAAGTTTTCTGTTTGCTTGTTTTGTTTTAATTTATAGCATGTTTGTCTTTCCTCTCTACTTGGTGGAGGTGGGGTACTGTGTCTGATCAGGTTAGCAAGAGCTGCTGACCTCAAGGGAACCACCCAACCGGGCACCCCCAGAGGTTGGGTTTTTTTTAAGGTTGTGCAAAAGTACCCTACTGTACACCTATATTGCTCTGTCTCCCTCTTTCTGTGCCTCTCTTCTTTTTGATAATATCCCAGCCCCTCTCCTTTCTCTATTTTCTTTTCATTCTTTCCTTCTTTCTTTCATCCCTTCTTGCTTTTCAACCTTCTCATCTTTCTGGTCCTATACCAAAAGAACTCATCAAAACCTTAGTCCACAGGCACAGGAACTTAAAGAGCAAGAGGAAATTAAGATGTAACTGGGTGTCATGGGTTTTATCTGGCAACCTTAGAAGTAGCACAGGGCTTTGGAAATACTGAGAAACTGTGACTTAGATGTGAAGAAAACATGGTGGACCATAGTCCCTGGGACCCATCTTGTCTACTTTCCACCACAGGCCCCTCCCCACAGAGGGCCCTAAGTGGGAAAAGACGGTGTCCAAGAGGAAGATTCATCTACTCACACTTACTCCGTTAGGTATTTATTGTTGGTCAGGTACGATGACTTAGAAAACAAATGAAATGCTCTCTAAGCCCTAGGAGAAGATGACATGGAAATACACAAAATGTATGAAGTGTTCCTAGGGCACTGATGGGATGGCTACGGCAGTGGTACAGAAAAGGAAATAGCTCCTTCTGTGCATGGGATGGGCAAGTAGGAGAGGCTTCCAAGAAGAGATTAGCTTTTATCCATATGGAAATATGAGCAGGGGTGCCCCAGGTGAATGAGGATGTGTGAGAGGGAACAACTGAGTTGGGTTCTGGGAGTGCGGGGTAGGAGGGAAGGGTTTGTCTATAGAACAGTCTGTGGTCTATAGACACAGAATATAGAAAATAGAAGGAGGTGTGAAAGAAAGTGGCATGTTTGGGAAACTGTGAATAATTCCATATGGCTATATCCCTGGATTTTACATGGTGGGGTTCCATGGTGAGAAATAAGCCTGGAGAATCTTTGAGGCCTTGCGTGGCCCCTGCTCAAGTCTCTAGTTATGGCCTTTTATTTCCACTCATGAAGCCTCTGCATTCTATGGCCTCTTGATCCTCATCCCAGCTCTCTGCCTGTTTACAGCTCTTTGCATCCCCTCCTTTCCTTGTGCAGAATATTCTGGATCCTTTGTACTCTCCAGGCTCAGCAATCCAGTCCCACTCCCTCCATCAACACTACCCTCCCTGCCAAGCAGCACTGGGTGTGTGTGGTCCTGTCCTTGAGGGTTTGCAGCCCCCTGGAGCTACATCCCAGGGGCTGCAATGTTACCAGGCTCCCCATAAGCTTTCCTCTCCTTGGTTCTGTATATACTTACTGATTTCCCAGCAAGTGTCACTTGCCATGTTGAACTCTCCTCTGGGCCCCAAGCTTTCCTTTCCCTCAGCTTTTGCCAGTTCCTAGCCACTGGGGTTTCTCCCTGCCTTTCAGTTTTCTTTACAGTCTTCTCTTCCCTTTTGGACCCTTTGAGTGTTGGAGTTGGCCTTGATTCTGTCTTCATTCTTTTCTTCTCTGTATCTTCCCTGGTTAACTTCCCCTGTCCTCATGGCTTCAATTACTACCTCCATGTTGATGAGTCTTATCTCCTGTGCAGCATTTTCTCCTTAGTTTCAGGTAGTATAATCACCTATAGACCTTTCATTTGGAATGCTTCTTAAACAGTTCAAATTCAACATGGCAAAACTGACCTGATTAGTTTTTTAATAGCTTTATTGAAGCGCATTTTACATATCAGAAACTTATCTCACTTTAAGGGTACAATGATTTTCAATCAATTTGCCAAGTTGGGAAACCATCATTACAATCCAATTTTAGGATGTGTCCATCACCCACAAAAGATCATTTGTGCTCATGTACACTTACTCCCTGTTTCCACCCCCAGCCCTAGTCAACCCAAACCTATTTTCTATATGTAGACCTGCCTTTCCTGGACATTTTGTATTAGCAGAAGCCCACAGTATGTGATCTTTTGAGGTTCTTCCACATTATAGCATGTGCCATTTATTGCCATATCAACTCCATTGTGTGTGTGTGAACATACCACATTTTGTTTATCCATTCACAAACATTTGGAATTTCTCCCCTTTGCGCTATATAAATAATGCTGCAATGAACATTGGTGCAAAAATCTTTGTAGGGGCATGTGTTTTTTATTTATCTTGGGTATACACCCAGGAGTGGCCTTGCTAGGTTATATAGTAAATTTATGTTTAAATTTTTGAGAAACTGACAAACTGTTCTTCAATTTCTTTGGTATTTTTACTCACCGTTTCCCAGTGAACTCTATTTCATAAATGACTTTACCATCTATTTAATTAATAATCTAAATCCCTCAGGTTACTTTACTCCTCCCTGTCCATTTCTCCATATCCCATTGATCACCATGTCCAGCCCCTTCTACCTCCTAAGTATCTCGAGAACCATCTCCAAATTGTCACCCTCTCTGGGACCCTCTTAACTCAGGCCATCTGCTGAGTGACCTTTTTGCTTTAGGAACCTTGTCAGCCTTCTGTGTCCATCTCACCTTCCTCAATTCATTCATTATTGTGAAATATTTGGTATTCATAAAAGAATACATGAAAACATGAATAATTTATAAATCACAAGTATAAAATGAAAGCTTCATGTGCCCACTGTCCAACTTAAGGCCTGAACATTGCCAACACTGTAAAGTTCCCTGTGGGCTCTAATCCAATTCTTCTTCACACTATGACTGATTGGGGAACTACTCTGCTTCAAAGGATTCAATGGCTCCCTATTGTCCACAAGATGAAGTCCAAACTGCCTATTTTAGCTTTGCAAGTTCTTCATGATTTTTGAAATAATTTCCCCCTTTCCTCTTGAAACTCCTTCTTACCCTTTGGTTGCTATTCTTCAAAGTCACATCTTTAGGGAAGCCTGAGAGTGGAAAGCCAGGCAAGGTGCTCTCCAAACACCGAACCCTTCTCTCGTCACAGCACTCATCACTTTTCATTCCTAGCTGCTCATTTGTCTGTCTTTCTCATTAGACACAGCTCTGGGAGAGCAGAGAGCTGGTTCATGTTGCTTGCCAGTGTATCTCCAATGTTAGCAGGATGCTTGGCACATGGCACGTGCTAACTCATTTGTTGAGTGCTTAATGGATGAAGTGGTTCTGATATATCCAGATATAGATGTCCGGTAGGTATGTGGGATACAGAAGAAAGGTCATGAGAGAGAGAGAGATTTGGGAGAATCAAATTATATAAGTTAAAGTTTCCCATGGTTTTACATAGGAATAGATGGGATCCCCAGGGAGAGGGTGAAAGCTAAGAGGGGAATATTACACTAATGTTTGAGGCTTGGGCCAGCAAAAGAGAACAAGAAAAAGTTGGAAGTAGGAGGACCAGAGAGAACATGGAACCCGAGGAGGACAAAGCCAGTGAGATGCACAAAGTCAAGGAGGGTGAGAAGTGACAAGAACACATTGGATCCAGCCAAAAGGACTCGCCAGAGACTGAAGCCAGAGTTCTGCAGGACCTACAATGGGAATGCTAAGCCCGAAGAGTGAAGGTACCTGAGGAAACACCGTGTTTAGTGGAGTTCAGTGGCTCTCAAACCTTGCTGGATGGAACCCCTAGTTCAGTGATTCTCAAACCTCGATGGAACTAAGGGCAAATTATCATGGCGGCATCCCTCCCAAGAGGCCCGAGAAGCATTCATATCTGAAGGGGTGTACAGGAATGAGTTTTATTCACATGTTTTTGAGCATTTCCTCTGCGCCAGGTGCTGTGCTGGGCTGAGCATCCTTTCTGCTTGTGAGAAGGATCCAATAGAGCCTGAAGACAGACTCACTGGAGGAGGGACATGATTTATGAAGTCTGATTCCAGATGATGTGGCACATCGCTCTGGAAAACAAGACCACTTCTTTTGAGAATTGAGGAAGTATAGAAAAGGTGGATCTTGAACATTTGCCTTCTGTTGCCAAATTCAGTGAGTTCCTTCTTTGCATTTTTGGAAGGTGGATAAACACTGCTTCTTATCTATCCACATCTCCTGGGGAAAGTGAGGAAGAGGAAGGTGGGGATGTAAATTCCTCAAGTGCCTCCTCTTCCTCTGTTATGACCACAATATGTATCTCTCGTTCTCATTTCTGCCTTGTCTTTCTCCCTCCTAATATTTTTTTTTTCTTTGCCATGTGTGCTTTATTTTTGATGTGCATGAGGGTTCTATAAAGGAAAGTATTCCCCCAGGCCAATTTTTTTTTTTTTTTGCAGTTTTTGGCAGGGGCTGGGTTTGAACACACCACCTCCAGTATATGGGGCTGGCGCCCTACTCCTTTGAGCCACAAGTACCGCCCCTCTCCCTCCTAATCTTTATACAATCACATCTTTAAGGCAATAAAGTTTTCCTAGGATTACCTTTCCATTTCATGTCTAAGGGGAGGGTTGATGAAGTTTGAAGGCTTGGAAACAGCGCCCTACAAGGATCTGCGGGGAACCCAGAGAGAATTTTTAGTTCGGGTTTAGTATGCTAAGAGTTGTAACAGGCTTCTGCCAGCAGAGGGAGCCCCGGGGTTGGGAGAGAAGGCTCAGACGGAAGGGGTTTAAACCAGAGAAGCGGATTTAATAATTTCAGGCAGGGCGGCACCTGTGGCTCAAAGGAGTAGGGCACCAGCCCCATATACTGGAGGTGGTGGGTTCAAAAACCCAGCCCGGGCCAAAAACTGCAAAAATAAATAAATAAATAAATAAAATTAAAAAAAAAAAATAATTTCAGGCAACTTTGTCAGCAGCCCAGAGGAATTTATGGGTTAAGTGAAAATAAAAGAGAAGAAGGAGGGAACGACCGACACAGAGACCCCGGAACATTTGCACCCACATTAAACACGTGTAACCTGACTCCCTCAATTCTGCTTTAGTTCAGTGGTTCTCAAACCTTGCTGAGCTAAGGACAAACTATCCTATACTGCCAAGTCCTGTTTAAGTCAGGTTTATTGAGGGTGGAACCCAGGAAGCTGTATTTTTATTAAGATTCTTTGTTTGGTCAAACTTTTAGGTTCCTGCACCATCTGTAGACTTATCGGTGCACTTCTTTGTAAAATCTCGTTTTCGTAAAGAATCTGCTAAATCAGTTTAACAAGATCTCTCCGTTTTTCATATCTGATTACCCTCACTATCTAATTAGGTTCCTCATCCTCTACCATCCTGCAAGTCTCCTGACTCGGGCCTGTATTCAGGAGGAATCCTGTGTCTGGGTGGTCAGAGGCCACATCCCTAGGTCTCCCCCGCCCCAGCCTCAGGTTTCCTCTTAGTAATTTTCCATCGATCAATCACTATCCTGATCTTGGGCTGTAAATTCTCCATGCCTGGGATGTATTTGGACTCGAGCCCAGTTCTATACTGACGTCTCTTTTACCTATTGCAATAGTCCTAAATAAAATCTGTTTTTACCACTTTAACTGCTATCTAGCTCTGGGTTTTTTTTGACATTCTGTAGGTGACTCTGAAGTAACCTGTGGACAGATTGGTGAACTGCTTTAAATAATTAGGTAAATATTTTTGACAATGATTTGGGACTTTGCTTTTCTTTTACAATGCATGCAACTCCTTGTTCCTTTCCTTCTAGATTCCTAATATTATAACATCACAGCTTTAATTAAACCAATAGCCAGTGTTCATATTATTATGACTAATTGTTTACAGCTGGGCAATATAACATACTATGATTGTTTTCCTTTTCTTTTATTCTTTGTTTAAATCCTGGGAGTTAATAATCATCTCGGGTGATTTTTTTGTTTGTTTTTTTGCTTTGTTAGTTGTCCAGGTTCTCCAAACCCTCTGACAAGAGCTATAAAACTCAGATATATTGGTCAAATTAATTAGATAATCTTATCAGTTCCTTTACTTCCGGTCTGGCCCAGGATCTTGATAGACCAAGATATCCAAGTTACGTATATGGGTACGTAACTGTGCCATTACCTGTGAACTTCTATTTTTCTCTTTGTTGGTTTACTTCCTCATGTATGGTAGGGACATTTGTTTTTGAAATCTTGTGTGCAGGAGTGATATTTCAGATTTTTAACATTTTTACGAGGGAGTTAATCCTTCAGACTCTGGCCACATAAAAAGCAGTGTGGTAGTTCCGGTCAGCTCTTATCTCCTTGTCCTTATGTTACCTTCTCCTTGATTGTTTTTTGGCTGGGTAAGGGTTTTTAAGTTGGAGATTATTTTTTCTCTAGAATTGTAAGACATTGCCGTGTTGCCTTTCAGTTTCTGGCTTCCTGTGTTGACACTGAGAAGTCCAGTTGTGTTCGGATTCCTGACCCTTGGTCGGTGAACTGTTTTTCTCTCTCTAGAACTTTTGGGATCATTTTTTTCCTTGGGTTCTAACATTTCCAATAATGTGCTTTGATGAGAATTTTTTGTTTGTTTTTTTATTGTGTTGGGCACCCCGCTAGCCCCATTCGATGTGGAAATTTAAATATTTTATTTTGAAGAAATTATTTTTTGTTTACTTTATTCCTTTTCATTCTCTCTGTATTCTCTTTTTAGAATTCTTATTAGAAGATGTTGCAGATCCTATGCTGATCTTTTAAGTTTATCTCTGTCCCTTTTTATCCTACGTCCTGGGAGATTTCCTCAATTTTACCTTCCAGTGCTTTATTTTAATTTTTGAATTTCCTGTTGTGTTTTTATTTTAAAGATTGCTTTATTCTTCTTTGTACTTTAAAAAAATTGACTTCTTGGTATTAATTCAAGGATGTGCTATGTTGCTTTATCTCTGGGGGGGATATTGATATTGCTATAGATGATTTCTTCTTCTATTCTCAGTATCAGAGGTGTTCATCCCATGCCTGGTGGTTCTTGGTGTCTAGTCCTCGGCTGATGGGAGCCTTGTATATAAGGGCAGGGCTTGTCAACCTTTGGATTCCACTGTAGGATAATCTAGAAGAAACCAGGCAATTTCACTGGGGACCCACAAATATCAGTGTCTATAGTTGGTTGGGTCCTTTCTACAGGAAGAATCCTTAATTATTCTGCCTAGGGTAGGCTGGGGTAGAATGAGTGGGGAGGGGTATAAGCCAGGCTGTTCATGTGCTAGGAGCTGAGCCAGAAAAAGAGGCTGGGGAATCTCATCTTTCAGTATGGAATCTTTCTGTAATCCTGCTATTTCTAGTTCCCATGCCTAACCCCACCCTCTTCTGTGTCTGGTGTCCCTTAGCCTGGTGTCTCTTTGGTCCATTTCTCCAGAAAATAAACTTCCCTTCTCCAAAGGAGTAGGTATGGAGGGCAAGTGTCTCTTCCTATTTTTGCCCTCATTGGTTTCTTTGTTCTCTGAAGTCCCTGATGCTCCAATCCCTGAGACTCTTCCAGGGTTTTGGCTTCCTGTGGGCTTCCCATCATAAGCACTTGGGACTCAGCAATCTTAGGTTTGCTAAGGCACTTGTCACTCACCCATCCCTTATATCTTCCAAGGATGGCGGTATTCCTCAATGGTTGTGGTCTCTCTGGTTCCCATGTTCCTGTTCTCTTTGTCCTTGTGGTTTATAGCTTGTAAATTCTTCCACTGTGGTCAGTGCATTTTGTAAGGAGGCAGAAATGAATGTTTGTTCAGAGAGCCACGTTGAACCCTAGATAGCATTTTTCTGGGGGGTGGGGTGGGTAGTGGTCTATCAGGGTTGAAAGGGGAGGAAGCTTGTAATAGTGGCATCTTCTATTTCCCCCTGAAGTTACCCAAGAGTTAAGAGCAAGGAATGAATCTTTTTATTAAATGATTTGAACGGAAGAAAAGGAGGGAAACTATTTCATATATGACCAGAATTGTGCTAGGTGCTGAGAATATAAAAGTTCAGTAATATGTGGTGTCTGCCTTTAAGGAGATTATAGTCAAGTATAAGAGAAGTAGGTAAGTAAATCAAAGCTCACGATAGTGTGGTATGTACTGTCACAAGAGTGTACGTAGAGTGCTGTGGAAGTGCAGAGTGGGACATCCTAATCAGCTCAGGGTGGCACTAAAGGCTTCTGGGAAGTGGTCCTGGAGCTAAGTTTTGAAGGCTACATACAAGTTATGGAGATAAAGAAGTTGGAGAAAGGTACTCCAAGCGGAGGGAACTTCATGTGTTCAGGCAAGAAGTTTACAAACAGCATAACATAGCAGAGAAACCTCAAGTAGACTGAAGTGGCCAGAGTGAGCGTCTATATTGGGGAGAGGCCTAAGTGGAGCTATAATAGTCACTTAACTATAGATGGATGGGTTTGTCCAGAGCATGATCCTGGGCCTACAACAGGAGACCCAGAAATAATCTTACTTTTTCTGTAAACTTGAACAAACTAAAAAAAAAAAAAATGTTATTTGTAAAATGCAGATAAAATGGAGATTACAGGAAATATGTTAACATACTGAATCAATAGTAGGAATGTAAAATATTTTAGTTCTCCCATGACAAATCTGTCTTAAATCTTTCTTCTATTCCCTAGTCTATTACCAGTTATAAAACAGATTCTGGAAAAGCTTAACTATTAGGAAAATCTTTTTCTTCTTTCTATGTCTGCCAGACAAGGATTACTTGAACATCTTTTAACTGAATATTGTATTTATTCAGCAGATACAGTATTTATGAGCTCTCAGGCATCTGGGGTGCTTTCCTGTGACATTTTGGTGATTCTTAAAAGGCCTCTGAGTGGGAGCAGGAGAACTGCATTCTAGTCTGCCCTCTACCACTGACATATATGTGACCCTTCCCTTGTCTTGGCTTCAGTTCCCTCACCTGGCAAACAAGAAGAATTAAATTAGATTACCTTTAAGATTTGTTCCAGCTCAGAAATTGGATTCAGAGAGCTTTTAGCTATACTGAAATTAGTACAGAGAAAGAGCTAGGATTTTGGATTTTATTTTCATATCATACGAAAGGGAGAAAGGCAATTCCTTTCAAATCTTGGCAAGCACGCAGAAGAGAGACTTCCATATCTCCTTACCTTTTCCACCCATCCTGCACCTTCTGACTCTAATTAACTCACACAAACCCCAAAGAGCAGTACTGACACTAAAAATACCACATCAAGCATTTCCCTCTGATATTGGTGAGCTCTGTTGGAAAAGTTAGAGGAGCAGGACTCTTAAAAGCCAACTGTTGTGAAAGCACATCTCCATCATCGTCTAGAGATGCTTTCTGAAGCACCAGTCTGGCTATTTTAATCCCTCCAAGTGACTGGATCGGGAAACCACAACTGTTTGGGCGATACTGTCTATTGATGGCGAATGAGGGTTTGGGTAAATGATGAGGGTGGGGAATGGCACTTCCTTTTCCTGTTAGGGTTTCTCTAACTCACTGACCTAAAAGCAGTGCCTTGGAATTTTCTCCAACAGACATTTCAAGCCTCAGAAGAAGGTCAATATTCTGAGCAGCGAGGCTGGACTGGGATTAAGGGATAGGTGAATAGCACATGAAGAATTTTGATTGACAAATTTAGGCTTCCTTTGGTCCATTGAACAAAACATCTTGAGATCAAATGAGCCTGCCTCAAAGCTTTAGATTTCAATATTAATAATATTAAACTAGCCGATGATTAGATGCAACAAGCAGGGACCAGTGCTTTTAGCAGGTCCTAAAAAACATTGCAGCATTTGTGCTCTGTTGTTGGTTTAAAGCTGATTTTTAAAAAATGCGTATGACCTGCAATCTTTGTGTAATTCTAAAAGAACATGCAGACATTTTTTATACTATCTTTGCAAAACTTTTTGTTCCCACTTAACTTTTGTCCCGAAGTGATCAGAACGCTCTCAGTGCCAGTAACAGATGCCTGTTTCCGTCTGAGTCTTATCATATCTTCCCTCCTACACATTCGAAAAGTCATCGGGCATTTCTTCTTATTTTTCTGACCAGAATTTGACAACAAAATTACTCTTTACCCCAGTCCTCCAATTCATTTCAATAGATTTATTAGTTCAATAACCTTTTTTTTTTTTTTATTGAGGACCTACTGTGTACCAGGCCCTGACACCAATGTCAATACCATTATCCAGAATGTGATTTTAAAAAGTCTTACCTTGAGGTTTCAAACAAGTTTGACTCCTTTTTATTGATCTTCTTTTCTCTTTTGCGTCTCTTCTCTCTCTCCCTCCTCCTCTGCCTTCCCTTCTGTTTCATCTCTTTCTTCCTTTGTGGTTTCCCACTCTTCAGGGAGGGGCAGGATTTCCTGCTCAGAAGTTGGTTGGTTTCTGGGAGGAGTCAGAAGACCTGATTCGGGACTGAACCCAGCTGGTCT
This sequence comes from Loris lydekkerianus, assembly GCA_963574355.1. NCBI lineage: Eukaryota > Metazoa > Chordata > Mammalia > Primates > Lorisidae > Loris > Loris lydekkerianus. The sequence goes on from CAUYPK010060893.1 coordinate 10,460, forward strand.
GCTACCTGATAGAAGACCGTGAAACCCAGGCCAAGGAAGAAGGCCCTTAATGCGAGGACTGAGCTGGCAGTCAGGAGGCACCTGCAGAGGGAGCCCCAGAGGGAAGCCAGGGTGGGCCCGTCCTGGGCATCAGGCATCAGGGCTGCCCAAAGGACAGAGGAGCCCTGAGGCAGCCCAGGTCGGGAATGCTTGGATGTGGTCCTGGTTGCCCTGGAGAATTAGCCATTCTATTGTTAGCTCTTAAGATGAGAGAGGCATACCAGGCAGAGCCCCCATCCCACCTGAGCAGGTGCTCACTCTCAGATTCCTGGCTTTGTCTGAAAGGAAGTCACTGAAACCAAGAACTGGGTTTGGGTAGATTTTACTTCTTTAGCAATCCAATGCATTCTGTGAGGCCTGCATGTCCACATGTTTCTCAGTTATAAACTTCTTAGGGAATCATTTATGTGACTTACAGACCACTATGGCGATATCAGCAGGGAGGTAGAGAGGGTGGTGCAGGAGAGACAGACATTTGCAATGGGATCCAAAAGGGTAGGGAAATTCCTAAGTAGGAGCAGTAATTCCACCATGATTCACATCAGTTAATGACTGAGGTATCCAGATGGAGAGTATAATCTACATGGTTGCACACTGGCCCCTCTGAGATTTGGAACCATGAGTTTAGAGGGTGAACTGGAATTGTTGAGCACTAATGTCTCTTTTCAAGCAGTACCACTGGGCAGATGTTGGGTGTCATCCTTCTATTTCTTAGCCAATACAGGGACACTGGCTCTTTAATGACCCTCTTGTTTGCATATCTACAAGTATCCCTATCGATATCCTCTCAATTCTTAGAAGAGGATAGATGATTTTCTGGTCTTGTTTTTATTTGGGGGCCAGTTGTTTTACACAGAGAACCGTAAGTTCTATTGATCTCTTGCTTATTTACTTTCTAAAGCTCTCTGCAGACATCTAGTCACATAATTGGATATTTTCTAAGCTATTAGTTTCATGTTTTGATTATTTTTTTCTCACTAAATCCCCTAATTCATACTTGTGCCCATTAAAAGAAAAAAAAATAAAGACAAATTTCTTTTACTTCAGCTGTTAAGTCTACTTGAGAATACTCTTTGAAAGTTTTCTGAAGTCTATTTTCATTTTTACTTAGTTTATAATTTTTTAATCTTTGCCAAGATTAAACCTTTAAAAGAAAGGTTTCTGAAATTGCTTTTTGTATTGTATTTTCTAATTTTTTGCCCTCTTAAGGCACTTTAAAAAATTTTACACAGCTGAGTTATTCAAATTTTTTCTTTCTTATTCTACTGTTTTAAAATATTTTTTTCTCTAGTGGAAGGACTAACGATTAACCAGTTGATACAGACAATAAGTACCTCATAAAATCCCAAACTGTGTAACAAATTTCTACCTGGCCACCTGAGGTTTAGGAAGATATTTTTTATAAAAAAGTTTTATTTTATTATGGGTACATATAGTTGTATATCTTTATAGGGTAGGTGAAGTTTTGATATAGGCACACAAGGTGAACTAATCAGATCAGGGTAATTGGGGTCTCCATCTCCTCAGGCATTTAACAATTCTTTGTGTTAGGAATGTTCTCATTCTCCTTTTCCAGTTATTTTGTAATATACCTTAACTTACTGTTTATAGTCACTTTGTCATACTAGCTAAGAAAATCTTTAATGATAACTTTTCATATTGTTCCAGGCCAGGTTTTCATTTCGTCTTCTCCAGGGCTTCCTTCTGGCTTATCAGTTTTATAATATGATTGCTCCTTTCTGGAGAAAACTCTGAACAAAGGGGGTGGCTCTTACAGAAGGTGAGGTAAAGCTGAGTGGAAAGACAGAAAAGAAAGTGGGCGTCTTTAGAAGGTAGTGACAAAGACCACTCAGGTTAGAATTTTACTCTAAAGCCTTAGCATACCAATGTAAAGAAGATTACTAAGGACTCTTTGGGGTTTTGTGTCCTGATTTTTCTGAGGTTCCTCTTAAACGTATTGTACCTCAAAATTTTTGCCCTTTACCAAAGTAAGTGCAAGAGTTAAGATTTCCGGGCAACACTACCTGGGAAGCAGGAGTTCCATCAGAGGAGGCTGCAGATTTCACCTAGGAGAGACTGGGAATGATGAAAGAAGTGACGGAGTGAGGGTATGCCTCTGAAATGTGTCTTGGATTCCCTTTCTAAACAAGGTTAGGGTAGGACCCTGCAATCAATCGTCTGACAATCCTTACCCCAGAATACAGACTCCAGGTGACCTTTCACACATGGACAAGAAAGAGAGGCTCTCATGAAAATTTGTCAGGGGACCCAAAGCCAGGTTTGATTAATTGCCTTCTCCCACATCGGTTGCTAGTCTACTAGACTTCCAACTGTTATTCCTAAAGACTAGCTTACATGGGTTGGTGACTTATAAGTCTGGATCTCCCTACGTTCCCTATGGAACACTCCCTTACTCTTACATCAGAAACATGACAATCTAGAAAAAACCAAAAACACATAAAATAAGACTTTGGACAAACAAAAGCAAACTGAGTAGGAGGGGGGAATAAATAATTTAATGATGAAAATATTTATCAAATGGAATGCCTCCGAAACAAAAGGTCTAATGAACTTACACAAAGACCTTTGTCAAACTCTCCAATGTTATACTTCTCAAACAAAATGCCTTATCACCTTACACACAGGTCTAGGTATAATTGTTTATTAGAACGTGCACCTGTGGACTAAAATTTCTGATTAATTTATACAGACCTAGGTTGAATGATCTTGTACAAAGACCTGCTTAGTTACATACAAATCATAGAAACAATGAAAACTCAATAAAACTATTGTTGAGCTGTACTTATCAGGCTGCAGACCTGAAGGACACATGCAATCCGGGGACAAAGAGTGCAGTAAGTGTACCTGTTGGTCCAAGTTTCCTTGGACTACGGCCAAGCAAAGGTCTTTTGAAAAATTACAGTAGAGCCTCCAGAATTGTCAAAGAATGATGAGACTGCAACTAAATATCTGAAATACTTCAAAAAGGTAAATTTATTGCCTGTTATAGGAAGGGTGAACTTTGCTGCTCAATCTGTCTGAACAGAGTGGTCTGCTGATCCTACATGGGTTTTTAGAAGAATGAAGTTCAGGGGTTGGTGTACTTTTTACAACATACACAAACACTCATCCCCTTCATTCTATATTCCTAATATTATAATAGTACAATTTTAATTAAATCAAAGTCACTATCCATAGTATGATGACTAATTGTTAGAGGCTGAGTAATGTGGTGTACTACAATGGCATTTGTTCTGGTTTTTTATTAATTCCTGGGAATTAATATCACTTCATTTTTATTTGTTTGCTTTCTTAATTGTTCATGTTCTCTGAACCCTGGAGGCAAAGTGTGTTGACATTATCTGTTGAAACATTATTTGTTGATTGGCAGTCTGATCTATTTAATGGGTGAGTCTATTCCTAATCGCTTAATTCTCAGAAGTGAGGGTCTATTATAGATTTGTTGGCTTGTAAAAGCTTGTTAACAGGTGAATTGTCCTTGCTTTGATCAATGAATTTTCTACTAGCTCTGGTTACCATGACTACAGAACAACCAAACTTTTTCTAAGAATCTGGGAACTTAAATATTCTGAGTTAACAGCTGTTATTGTTTTCATAATATAGCTACTATTCCTTTTCTCATATACATCTAATACAAGATATAATTTCAAGATATATCTAATATAGCATGGAGTTATATATTTATTTATATTAATACAACAAAGTGTTGTGGTGTTTTGCAAAGAGCAAGGGTATTTTGACTATGACCAAGGTTGAGAACTATTAGGTTCAACTACTAGGTTTAAGTATTTTCTTTTTTTTTTTTCTTTCCGATTAATATGAGGGTATAAATCGTAGGTTACATTGTTTTCATTTGTAAGGTGAAGTTCAAGTTGTAGTCACCCAGGGGCATGCTGAACACCCTCACATTGTGCACCTTAGGTAAGATCCCACCAATCATTCTTCCTCCTATCTACCTCTTCCTTCTCTCCCCTTCCTTTTACTAGAGTATGCTAGTGTTTTTTCTTTCATGTGGGCATATAGTTATTTATATATTGGTTTCATATTAGCATTGAGTCCATAGGATACTCCCCCCCGCCCCCCAATTCTTGAGATACTTTACTAAGAGGAATGTGTTTCAGCTCCATCCCAGGTAAACACAAAATAAAAAAATAAAAAAAAATAAACACACACACACAAAAAAAGTCTCCATCTTTTCTTGTGGCTGATTAGTACTCTGGGTATACATCTACCACAGTTTGTTAATCTATTCATGGGTTGATGGGCACTGGGGTTGCTTCGACATCTTGGCAATTGTGAATTGAGCTATAGTAAACATTCTGGTGAAAATGTCCTTATGATAAAATGATTTTTGTTCTTCTGTGTAGATATCTAGTGTCTTGATTGCAAGATCAAATGGAAGGTCTATTTTAGTTCTCTGGGGATTTTTCATACTTCTTTCCATAAAGGTTATATTAGTTTGCAATGTCACCAGTAGGACAAAAGTGTTCCCTTTTCTCTACATCCTCGCCAGCATCTGCAGATTCAGGACTTTGTCATATGAGCTCATCTCATGGAGTCAAGTGATATTGCAGAGAGGTTTTGATTTGCATTTCTCTGATAATTAGGGACGATTAGCATTTTTAAATGTGTTTATTGGCCATTTGCCTGTCATCTTCAGAGAAGTTGCTGTTCAAGTCTCTTGCCCACTTATAAATGGAATTGTTTTCTCTTTTCTTGTTGATTAATTTGAGTTCTCCATGGATTCTAGTTATAAGCTCTTTGTCAGATTCCTTGCATTCAAATATCTTCTTCCATTCTAAAGGCTGTCTGTTTGCTTTAGTTCTGGTACCCTTAGCTGTGAAGAAGCTTTTTAGCTTGATCATATCCCATTTTTTGGTTAAGATATATTCTAAGAGGCAAAAGCATTAGAGACACTTCATTAAGAAATAGTTTATTTTTAGGCTCAAATTCATTACTTTTAATAGCTACTGAGCAAAAAGGAACAAGTTGAGAAAAAAGAACAAAGAAGCATTAGAAACACAGAGAAAGATGAATTCTAGATAGCAGGCCAGGGTGGGAAATATATCCCCTATTTGGTGGTTGTACTAGATAAGAATCCTAGCGTCTTGTAATTGGATGGGGTCTTCAAGTTCAGAAATTTCCTCTCATCACCTACAAGGGCAAAAATATTAGAATAACTGCAGATATCTCTGCTGAAACCTGTCAAGCTAGAAGAGGATGGTCATCGACTTTTAATCTCCTAAAACAAAATAACTTTCAACCCAGGATCCTGTACCCAGCTAAACTGAGTGTCATTTATGACGGAGAAATTAAATACTTCAATGACATTCACATGCTGAAGAAATTTGCCATAACTAAACCAGCTCTCCAGGATATTCTCAGACCTATCCTCCATAAAGACCAGCATAATCCTCCACCACAAAAGTAAACCCACCCAGAAAATTTTGATCAAATTCCAACTTCCACAGTCGCAAAAGTCTGTCCACTGGACTCTCAAATGGCTTATCAATATTCTCAATGTGAATGGTTTAAATTGTCCTCTAAAGAGGCACAGGTTGGCTGACTGGATACAAAAACTCAAGCCAGATATCTGCTGCATACAAGAATCATATCTTACATTAAAAGACAAATGTAGACTCAAGGTGAAGGGATGGTCATCTATACTCCAGGCAAAGGGAAAGCAGAAAAAAGCAGGATTGCAATCCTATTCGCAGATGCAATAGGCTTTAAACCAACCAAAATAATTAAGGATAAGGATGAACACTTCATATTTGTTAAAGGCAATACTCACTATGATGAAATTTCAATTCTTAATATTTATGCACCCAACGAGAACACACCTTAATTTATAAGAGAAACTCTAACAGACATGAGAAACTTGATTTCCTCCAGTTCCATAGCAGTTGGAGATTTTAACACCCCTTTAGCAGTGCTGGATAGATCCTCCAAAAAGAAGCTAAGCAAAGAAATTTTAGATTTAAACTTAACCATTCAACATCTAGACTTAACAGACATCTATAGAACATTTCATCCCAACAAAACTGAATACACATTCTTCTCACCAGCCCATGGAACATACTCTAAAATTGACCACATCCTAGGCCACAAATGTAACCTCAGCAAATTTAAAAAAGTAGGAATTATTCCTTGCATCTTCTCAGACCATCATGGAATAAAAGTTGAACTCATAACAACAGGAACCTGCATACCCATACAAAAACATGGAAGGTAAATAACTTCATGCTGAAGGATAGATGGGTTATAGACAAGATTAAGAAGGAAATCACCAAATTGTTGGAACAAAACAACAATCAAGACACAAACTACCAGAACCTCTGGGATACTGCAAAGGCAGTCCTAAGAGGGAAATTTATAGCACTGCAAGCCTTCCTCAAGAAAACGGAAAGAGAGGAAATTAATAACTTAATGGGACATCTCAAGCAACTGGAGAAGGAAGAACACTCCAACCCCAAACCCAGCAGAAGAAAAGAAAGAACCAAAATCTGAGCAGAATGAAATTGAAAACAAAAGAGTTATATAACAGATCAATAAATCCAAAAGTTGTTTTTTTGAAAATATCAATGAAATAGATAAGCCTTAGGCCAACCTAACCAGGAAAAAAAGAGTAAAATCTCTAATTTCATCCATCAGAAATGGTAACAATGAAATAACAACAGACCCCTCAGAAATTCAAAAAATCCTTAACGAATACTACAAGAAACTCTACTCTCAGAAATAAGAAAATCTGAAAGAAATCGACCAATACCTGGAAGTATGTCACGTACCAAGACTTAGCCAGGATGAAGTGGAAATGTTGAACAGGACTATATCAAGTTCTGAAATAGCATCAACTATACACATTCTTCCTAAAAAGAAAAGCCCAGGACCAGATTGCTTTACATCAGAATTCTATAAAACCTTTAAAGAAGAACTAGTACCTATATTACTAAACCTCTTCCAAAATATACAAAAAAAAACACATACTACGAAGCAAACATCACCTTGATCCCCAAACCAGGGAAAGACCCAACAAAAAAAGAAAATTATAGGCCAATATCACTAATGAATATTGATGCTAAAATGCTCAATAAGATTCTACCAAACAGAATCCAACAACACATCAAAAAGATTATACACCATGACCAAGTGGGATTTATCTCAGGGTCTCAAGGTTGGTTCAATATACGTAAATCTATAAATGTAATTCAGCACATAAACTAAAAAAAAAAAATAAGGACCATATGATTCCTTCAAATGATGCAGAAAAAGCTTTTGATAATATCCAGCATCCCTTCATGATCAGAACACTTAAGAAAATTGATATAGAAGGGACATTTCTTAAACTTAATAGAGGCCATCTACAGCAAACCCACAGCCAATATTGTATTGAATGAAGTTAAATTGAAATCATTTCCCCTTAGATTGGGAACCAGACAAGGTTGCCCATTATCTCCATTGCTCTTTAACACTGTCATGGAAGTTTTAGCCATTGCAATTAGGGAAGAAAAGGTGATCAAGGGTATCCACATAGGATCAGAAGAGATCAAACTTTCACTCTTTGCAGATGATATGATTGTATATCTGGAAAACACTAAAATTCTACTACAAACTTTTATAAGTGATCAAGGAATACAGCAATGTCTCAGGCTACAAAATCAACACCCATAAATCTGTAGCCTTTACCAACAATAACCAAGCTGAAAAAACAGTCAAGGACTCTATTCCTTTCACAGTAGTGCCAAAGAAGATGAAATATTTGGGAGTATACCTAACAAGGGACATGAAAGATCTCTACAAAGAGAACTATGAAACTTTAAGAAAAGAAATAGCTGAAGATGTTAACAAATGGAAAAACATACCATGCTCATGGCTAGGAAGAATCAACATTGTTAAAATGTCTATACTACCCAAAGCAATATATAATTTTAATGCAATTCCTATTAAAGCT
>CAUYPK010060894.1:0-18904 GCA_963574355.1 Loris lydekkerianus
GCTAGCCCCACAGGGCTGTGATCCAGTCAGTTGTCTGCAGTGAGCAGATACTCCAGAGGTTTGCAGCTGCCTAAATCACAGGGTAGTCTGTGTCTGCTCATCCAAGCTGCTTCTCTCTGCCTCTATCCAGCAGGGGGTGGTGAGACCTGTCAACTTCGGGCACTTGATGGAGGCTGGAGGTGTTCACTCAGTTCCAGCCCCACCCTTGGTTTATATTACTGGGTGAACAGACCAGCCCTGTGGGAGTTTATTTCTAACCCTGCTAGATTACCCTGCAGAGGAGAGGCTGATTTGAGTTCCCAGAACCTGTGCCTCAGGCCCTGTCTTTACTCCTGCATTTGTATTTGCAGCACGATTAGTTGTCAGCTGTAGCTTCTTGGCCTCATTTGTCTATAGGCTGGTGATCCCCTGAGGGCCAGGTGCGTCTTAGGCTCAGTAAAGTAGTCCTCTGAATCAACTCCACCCTGGGAGTTTCCTGGCTCTGTGGGTGCGTTTTCTAGTCCCCGTGTTCCACCCAGGTCAGTACCGCCTCAGGCATACCCTTTATTCATGGGGCCTGTGTTTCAGTCCCAGGTCTGTTCCATGGTGGTTGCTGTCTGAAAAGATGCACAGCCTCATCTGCTTGCCCAGGGAGACAGGAGGAGTGGCTATGGGATATCTGGGGGTGGGCCTTGTTATTGCTGAAGATGGCTGTTGCTCTACACCTCAGGGCACCACTGCTTTGGTGTGATTCCCTCTTATCCAACCCTTGTCTCCTCACTCCTGTGCTGCAGAATCAGCACTGGCCAGCTGCAGACCAGGTCCTGTCCACATCTCTCAAGAGTTAACCCAGGAATCTGGACTCCTGGGGGGCAGACCTCCAGACCACAGAGTGAGAGTGGAGGGGAGTGCTGGGAGCTCAGAGTTGCAGGTCGTAACACCAAGCTCGTTGAGAGCAAATGAACAAATAAACAGATACAAATGCTACCAGAAACAGACAGAAACACATAGGCATACAGACAACACCCACGACAACAGCAACATAAAAACAACTGCAATAAAAATAGTGATAATCGTAAAGTAATTGAAAGAAAGAAAAGACAGAAAAAAAGAGAGAGAGAAAAAAGTGGTGTTAGTAGAAATGTTAAAAGAGAAGAAAGAAGAAATTGAAATTAGAAAACAGAAATAGAAAATATATCTATATAAAAAGTAATAATAAAAAATTATCAAAAGTTCCTCCAAGAAAATGGTGAGAAAAAAAGAGAACAAAACAAAACAAGAAAGAAAAAAAAGACACCAACTAGAAAAATATTATTGTGTGTAGAAATAGACCTATATACAACTATATATCTGCTGTAGGGATCAACTTTTGTAGGAATATATTCATACTGCAATATACTTTATGGACACCAGGTGGCGCTGTGAATGTTTCCCAGGCTTATACCTGATTCACAGTTTATACTGTTACCATGGTAACCATCTTCCATCTCCAATCGCCATTTTGAAGTTTCTGTAACAGTTTGTCGCCTAAGAATTTTGTAACTTCGGCTGTTCTTTTCCAGACAGCACTTGTGACCGACCTTCACACTCAGTGCAGGTGTCCACGTTTCTTAAACCTTTTCACTCTGCTCTCAGTTTCTACTGCAAGCTGGTGACTGCAATCGGCTGTGAAGGGGGGTGCTCCTGGGTTTGCGTGGTTGCCAAAGGGTTTGTGGCTTCAGAGGCTGTACCCTGATACTGCGCTGAAGCTGGGTTTCTGGCTTCAATGGCTTCAGTAGGTGCAGCCGGCTCCCTTGGTTGGAGTGCTGGGGGCCCTATTCTGAGTTTTATGGTTCAGTTTCCCCTTTGGGTCGGCACCCACCAGTTCACTGTGCAGCCTGAACTGCCAGCCCCTTCCAACACCTGCAGGAAAGGTGCTCACTCTTCAGGGCAATTCAAAATGTCTGTTTCCTGGGCAGGATCCCTTCCCCTCAATTGTCCAACAGGTTGCCCAGCTCCCTGTGGTTTTGAGTGGCTCTCCCTTCGGATGCTTCCCTCAGTTCAGGAATAAATATTTGTCAATTGGGTTTTGTCAGCATTTACAAGCTGTTGTTCTCCGTGGGGGAGGGGCCTGTTGGCCAGCATGGCCAAGCAGGGAAGAATCTCTACAACAGAGTCTGTGGTTTTAAATTACCCCTTATGTATAGCAATCTTCCAGTTCACTGAGCATTTCCAGCAGTCCGTCCACTCCAATAATCCACAGGGGAACGTCCTGACCCTCTTTCCTCTCACCTGGTGGCATAGGAGAGGTGGGCTACACGTTTGTCCTATCCACCATCATGCTCCACCCTCTGACTGGTTACATTTTAAGCAGATTAATGAGACTGGAGGAATTCAAATCTTAGACAGTGATTACTTATCTAGTACAGCAAACCACCCACAGCTTCTGCCCTTGTATGATTGTAGTTACTGAGTTTGTTAGAAATACTCAGAAAGGAAAGAAGTTGTTTGTGAGGTTTTCATTCAGGAGCAGTAACATTTTGGGTGATGGTGGGGTCTGAGTATGGAAGTGAATATTTAAGGGTAGAGTGTGATGTCTTTGGAAACTAGGGGAAGGAAGCTGCAGAAATTAGAAAGTGGTGGGGTGTCCTACAGCAAAGTAAAAGTGACACAGAGAAATCTTAAGTCTGGGGATGTAAGGAGGTCTCTGGCCCTGTGTCCCAGTGATGGCATTTCTCAACGAACCAGTGCATGTGCTGCTGACAGTGACAGAGAATTAGAGAAAGCAATGTCTTCAGAGGAGGGACGTATTTTACAATTGGTGATGGATGTGAAATTAATACAGAAAAATCATTTGTGTTTTAATGTACCTCAAATAAAATCTTCAAAGAGGAAATTAAGAATACTATTTTCCTTACAATAACATTCAAAAAAATTAAGTACTTGGGAATTAATCAATTTAAGAAGTGAGCAATTTGTACACACAGAAAAATCTAGAAAAGATTTCTCAGAAAATTAAGAAAGCAAATATATGGGAAGGCTTCACATATTCATGGATCAGAAAACTTCAAATAATAAAGGTGGAAATACAGCCCAAAACATTTCACCAAAATTAACAAGTTTTATATATCAAAATAAAATAATATTAAAATGCAGACAAGGTACAAGAATGGTAGGATTGCAGATCATGTTAGAGATAGGTCTAGTATCTAAAATATGAAAACATGAAACAACATTAAAAGGACAGGCAAAACAATTAAAAAATGTCAAAGGACTTGTGTAGACATTTCTCTAAAGAAGAGATGGATATAATTAAAAAGCACATAAAAAGATGCTCAACATCATTAAGAATCAAGTAAATGCAAATCAAAACCACAATGACATAACACTTCACAGTCACCAAAATGTCTGCAGCAACCACAACAACAGACAAAGAAACAAATAAAACCTGAAAGCAAAAGCTAGAGAGAGTGTGGAGAAACTGGAACACACATACATTGCTGGTGTGAATGTAAAATGATGCAATCACTTTTGAGATCAATGTGGTATTTCCTGAATGTTAAATGCAGAATTGTCAGTGACTCAGCCTTTCCAATCTGTGTGCCGATGTTTGCAGCAGCCTGTTCACAATAACCAAAAGTTTTTACAGAAAACCTGAGCAAAAAGAATAGAATTCTCTTTTCTTCTCCTCCCCCAACAGCTTCCTCTGTTATTAGCATCTTGCTTTTCTTTGGTAGTTGACAATGGATGAGCCAATACAGACCCATCATTGTTAACTAAAGTTAACAGTTACATCACAGTCCACTTTTTTGTTGCACATTGAATGGGTTCTTGGTTGAGCACTGACTGGCCTGGGCTATATCTGACCCTTTCACCTCACATCTTTCGTTGCATCATTTTGAATGGTACTCCTGCAAGTGAATTCTTGACACAGTCTTGGGACTAAATCCCTAGAGGAGATAATCCCTGGGGCTTTGTTTTCTGTGGACTCGAATGATATCATACAGCCTAGGGGGTGGAGATGATCTTCAAATATATTTTTCAACTTTTGTTTTTCTCCTTGGTGCGGGAACCCAGCTGCACAGTCCCAGGGCACAGAAGGTTCCAGGGGTGTATTATGTTTTGTTTCAAAAGTTGGGTGGGGGTGCCTTTGAGTGGTTTCTCCATTTCACAGCAATAACAAACAAACAAACAAACACACACGCACACACACACGCACACGACATGTGTATATACCGGATGTAACAGGTTCTGCCTCTGCTCAGACTTAGGGCTATGCAGATATTTCTGAGATGTTCATTTTGATTTTTGTCTTTCTGCTCCTGAAGAGTTCCCTCCCTCCAGCTCAACTGCTTTTTTACAGTCAAACCCAGAGTATACAAGGATGGAGATGTGGTAATTGGTGCATTCTTCTCCATATATACATATACCACCCCTGCATTTACAAAAAACATGAACTCCAGCAGGAATGACATGTTGCTCCAGTAAGTCTCTTTTTCATGTCTTAATTTTCTACTTGACTGTGATGATAATTCTGAGGGGCTCTGTGGATCGATTGAGCAATGCTCTCTGTGTCCCCTTTCCTGTTCCTCCTCCACTTCCCTAGAACTGTCCATATGAATTTTGTCCCTTCCTGCAGACTTCTTCCTCCCATTTCACTCTGAATAGTGGAGGGAGGATTTTTTTAACAGTATATTACCTTAATAAGGATGTGCTTTATTAATACAAATGAAAGTAAACAAACAGAAACATGTTGATGATTGTTTTATTAAAGAACAGATGGCTGTAAGAGGTTGGTTTCATCTTTTGGTTTTCTATTCTGTACCATAGGATAGAATAGGTAGGGTGATGCTTCCAGCTTTGTTTTTATCAGAAAAAATTGCTTTGTTCATACAGTTTTTTTTCTGCTTCCATATGAAATAAAGAACTATTTTTTCTAGTTCTTCAAAATATATTTTAATTTTAATTTTTACATATACATGTGTTAATTAGGTTTTCTTTTTTTTTTTTTTTGCCTTCACAAAATTAGAAAGGCTTAAAATTTAATAACGATAGCAATGTTTAAGATAAGGATTAGAAACAAAATCCTTGTAAAGAACAAACATAAATACATTCAGAAAAGGACAATTGCTACATCGAAATATTAAGCAATAATAATAATAATGCAAAGAAAGTAACATTCACATTGTCAAATAAGAGTATTTACACCTAAGTATTTTGTTTTTTGGAGTACTAATAGAAATGGTATTTTGTTTTTAATTTCAAATTCCTTTTGTTTATCACTGGTATATAGAAAAGGTATATAGATTTTTGTTTATTAACCACATATTCTGTACTTTAATATAATTGCATATTTGATCCAGACCTCTTTTGTCCATTCTTTCAGATTTTCTACATAGAAGATCATGTCACCTGGGAACAATGACAATTTTATCTTTTTCCTCCCAGTTTGTATAGGTTTTGTGTTTATTTCTTGTTTTATCACATTAGCTAGAAGCTTCAGTATGATGTTGAAAAACAGTGGTGAAAAAGGACATTCACACCTTGATCCTGATCTTAGTGGAAAAGGCTTGAGTTATTCATTACTAAGTATTGTTAGCTGCAGGGTTTTTATACATATGCTTGATTAAGATGAAGAACTTGCTGTCTATTCCTAGTTTGCTGAAAATTTTTTCATGAATAGATCTTAGATTTTACCAAATGCTTGTTATGCGTTTATTGATATAATCATGTGACTTTCCTTCTTTAGCCTGTTGATGTGATAGATCACATTAATTGATTTTTTTGTATTGCACATATACCTAAGATAAATACCATTTAGTTGTGATGTATAATGTTTTTTAATCCATTGTTAGATAACATTTGCTAATATTTTTTTGAGTCTGTAAGTTCAGACCCCTAGTGGATGCCCAAAATGATGGATAATACTAAACTTTATACATGCTCTTTTTCCTCAGTCTTACAACTGAGGGGGCTTCTAACTGACGAACAGGCAGGTAGCACATCCAGCCTGGATACAGCAGATGATGGAATGATTCTTGTCCTGGGCAGGATAGAGGGAGAGCATATGAGGTTTCCTCAGGCTTTGTAGAACAACTGTGCACAATTTAAAATTTATGAATCGTTTATTTATACTCATTTATTTATGGAATTTTTCATTTAATATTTTTGGGCTGCTGAAAAAAGCAGTTTCATGGGTAACTGAAACTGCAGAAAGTGAAATCATATGTAAGCGGGTACTATTGTACAGTCTTCTTTGGATTGTCTGTTTCTTCTGGTGTGAGTTTTGACAAATTGGGTCTTTCAGAAAATTGCTCCATTTCATCTAAGTTATCTAATGTGTGGGCATGGTATTCCTTTTAATATCCATGGTATCTGTGGCAATGTCCCTATTTTCATTTCTGATATTAATAATTTGTGCCTTTTCCTTTTTTTTTAGTTTTTCTGGCTAGAGGCTTATAAGTTTTATTGGTCTTTTCAAAGAACTAATTTTTGGTTTTAAATATTTTCTCTATTACTTTCCCATTTTAAATTTCATTGATTTTCACTCTCATTTTTATTATTTCTTTTTTAATATTTACTTTGGATTTAATGTGCTCTTCTCTTTTCTAGTTTCATTAAGTAGAAATAAATTGCTTTAGATCTCTATTCTCTGTATATTGAACACTATACATTTTTCTCTAAATACTGTTCTTGTGACATTGTATATATTATATAATTTATTTTCTAATTTGTTTTCCATTGTATATATTAGATAATCTATTTTCATTTTCATTTAGTTAAAATATTTTTAAGTTTCTTATAAAATTTCTTCTTTGACTCATGTGTTCATTATTTAGAAGAATGTTATTTAACCTCTATGTATTGTAAAATTGTCTAGCTATCTTTGTGTTATTCATTTCTAGTTTAATTCCATTGTTGCCTGAAGGTAAAGATTGTATAATTTTTTCTTTTAACTTTATTAAGGTGTGTTTTAAAACCTAGAAGTTGTGGACTTTGAAGAATGTGAATTTAAGAAGAATGTGTGTTCTTGTGTTGTTGAATAAAATAAATGTCAATTATTCAAATTGATTAATATTTTTGTTGCGTTCATTTATGCCTCTACTAATTTTCTGCCTGTTAGATCTGTCCATTTTTGATATTGTGCCATGGTTAATTTTATGTATCCACTTGAGTGGATGAAGTGATGCCCAGATAGCTGTTAAAACATGATTTCTGGGTATGTCTTTTTCTGAAAGAGATTAGCATTTCAATTGTTAGACTGGGTAAGAAGATTGCACTCACCAAAGGAGGAAGGTGTCATCCAATTTGTTGAGAGCCCAAATAGAACAAAAAGACAGAGAAAGGGTGAATTTGCTCTTTTTGCTAAAGCTGACATTTGTCATAACTTGCTCTTGGACATTGGTCCTCCTGGTTACTTACATTTTGACTTGGATCCAGATTTACACCATTAGCCACCTATTCTCAAGCCTTTGTACTTGACTGATTACCACTGGGATATCCTGTTATCCACCTTACCAGAAAGCAGATTACAAGATTTCTTGGCCTCCATAATTATTAATACATGAATCAATTTCTGTTATAAATCTCTTTTTATCCCTACACACATATGCAATTCGTTCTGTTATTGCCGAGAATTCTGACTAATACAGAGGGTTCTTGAAGTTTCCAACTATAATAATGGAGTCAGCTCTTGGTCCTGGTAATTATATCAGGTTTTGCCTCACTCATTTTGATGTTCTCTTGTTATATGCATACATGCTGAAGATTTTAATGTCTTCTTGGAGAACTTATACCTTTACCATTGTATAATGTCCTTTTTATCTTTGACCATCTTCCTTGCTCTGAAGTTTGTATCGTCTTATATTAATATAACGATCCTGCTATCTTTTGATTAGTGTTGCCATGATATATCTTTCTCCATTCACTTACTTTTTTTTTTCCATTAACTTACTTTGAATATGTATATGTCTTGATATTAAAATTCATTTTCTCATAGACAGCAAACTTCAAACTTTTTGATCACTCTGACCATCTTTGTCTTTTAATGGATAAATTTAGATCATTAATATTTAATGTGATTATTGATATAGCTAGACTAATATTTATCACATTTGTTACTGTTTTCTATTTATTGCCATTGTGGTTTGTTTCTATTTTTGTTTTCTATACTTTTTCTTGACATGTATAGCTTTCCTTGAATATTTTAGAAGATTCCTTTCTTATCATGTCATTAATTCATTTTTTCCTTGACTTTTGCATTACCACATTTTTAAGAATTTTTTTAGTGGTTATCACAGACTTTGCAAAATACATTTACAACTAACCCAAGCTCATGTTCAAACACTACTGTACAGCTTCATGATTAGTGCCAGTACCTCACAATAACAAAATATTTGTAATTCCTCTCTCTGGTCCCTTTTTTTATTGCTGTCATTCATTTCACTTCAACATAATCTGAGATATATATATATACACATGCATATGTTTACATGTATATGCGCATATAAGAATGTGTTATTGGTATTTGTTTTGTACAAAATGTCCTCTGTTAGATCAGTTAGCACTGAGAAAAATAAAATTTTTTGTTTTACTTTTATCTCTTCCTTCTTGGATGCTTTTCCTTTCTGGCCTATATTATTTTCTTCCATCTGATAAAGTTCTTTTAATATTCCTTGCAAGAAAGATCTATAAGCAGAAAATTCTCTCAATTTTGTTTGCACACTTAAGAATAATTTCACAGGGTACAGAAGTCTATGGTTGTGGTGTTTTTTGTTTTTGTTTTTTTTCCTCTCCAAAAACTTTAAATAGTTCACTCTACTCTTTTCTTAGTGTATGGTTTCTGAGAAGTCAGATGTAATTTTAACCTTGCTTCTGTGCAGGTAAAATATCATTGGGCACAGCTATGATTTAATAAAAAAAAAAAAAAAAGATAAAATAAAAATAAAATAAAATAATTTTTCATTCTCTGTTTTTTTTTCAAGAGTTTTTATTTATCCATGATTTTTTGAAGTTTGAATGTGCTATATGTAGCTGTACTTGTTTACTGTCTTTGTTTTTTGTGTTAGTATTTATCCTGATTGGTGCTCTCTAAATTTTCTTAGTCTGTGGATTGGTGTCTGATATTAGTTTTGGGAAATTCTCTGTCATTATTGCTACATTTTTCTTTCTTTACTTTCTGTTTCTTTCTTCCTCCCCCCCCATCCCCTCCTAGTCCTCGTTCTCCTCCTTATTTTTTTGTTTTGAAAACACTGAGGCCTCATCACTGTATTTCCCAGGCTAGTCTTAAAGTACTGGCCTCAAAGGAAAGTCCCCTCCTCAGTCTCCCAAATTGCTGGGATTCCAGGCATGAATCATTATGCCTGGCCTGTCATTATTGCTTCAAGTAATTGCTACTGTTCTATTCCCCTATGTGTACCTTACATTTTTTTTTTAAATATAATTTCCCCACAGTTCTTATATATTTTATTCTTTTTACAAAAGTTTTCCTCTTATTTTTTGAAAATTTCTTTTGCCATATCCTCATACTTAGAGATTTTTATCTTAGCATTATCCAGTCTATTAATGAGCCCATCAAAGGTAATTTTCATTTCTGTTTTTGGTCTCTAGTCTTTATTTTTTAATTTGAATTTCCATCTCCTCCCTTCTTATATTGTCCATCTGTTCTTGTACGTTTTCTGCTTTCCCATTAGAGTCCTTAGTGTATTAATCACAGTAATTTTGAATTTTTTATCTAATAATTCCAACATTTCTCCCACTTCTGACTCTGATGCTTGTTCAGTTTCTTAAACATTTTTTTGTCCTTCTGTGTGCCTTGTAATTTTTTCTTGGCATTTGGATATGATGTACTAGGCTGAAGGAACTATAGTAAAAAGGTTTTTAGTCATATATTTGTAAGGTTTGTATGTGTGGGGGGGTATTCTATAGTCCAAGGATTAGATCCCAATCCTTTGGTGAACCTGAGCCCCTGGACTGTGAACTTCACCATTGTTTCTCTCTCTGTTGGAGGGCTGAATTTGATATATTCCTTCTGCAATGTAGCTAAAATTAACTAAGATTGGCCATTTCCCTTTTCCTATGTAGATTAAGTTCTAAGAACATAGTTTCTCCTGGGGTAAGCCTTGGTGAAAAGATCAGAACAGTCTGTGCACCTGTATCTTAGTGGTGAGCATTCCGGCCCTGTGCACCAGGCCTCATGGGTTTGAACCCAGCCTAGGTCTGCTTAATGGGGAGGAAAAAGACCAGAATACTCCAGCATAGTTAAGAATGGTTGCTTTTTCACTTTCAATTCTGAAAGTATTAGAAAATTGTTCTCTGTTGTTCACTGTGAGGACCTGGAAGGGCTCCTGAAGGTTGGAACTCACAAAAGCATAAGACCCCTCTGTGGTTGGTGTCCACTGGAATTTTTAAGTTCTCAGAGTTATCTACACTGAGCCTATGCTGACTTTCAATAGTAGTTCAGATCATTCTATCCTGGTATCAGTTCCTGTGGAGCTTTCTGCTATGCGAACAGGTTGTAATTCTCTCTATTTGCCTGTCTGTCTCTCCAGTCTTAGGGGCAGGAATTTTCCTTGTGTCTTCACTTTTCTGTGTAACCTAGAATAATTATTGGCTTTTCAGTTTTTTTTTTTTTTTTTTTTAAGGTTTCCCCTCTTAGGATGAAATGGGGACTCTGAATTCCTCATGGACTAGATTAAAAACTGGAAGTCATCAACATTTTTTATTATCTTTTAAAATTTTAGCTGTCCTTGTAGGTATGAGGTGATATAATTGCAGTTTTTATTTGCATTTCCTTAATGATGAATGATGTTAATTATAAGGGATATAATTTTAGGTACCTTTGCATGATAGCTTATTGAACTGAGTTTCGTTGTTTTGGAATAAGGAGAGAGGGGCTTCAAATATGGAATTATCCCACATGAATTTGTGAGCCAGCTTCCATTTGGATATTCTTTGAGACTCTTTCTTCACTGGTTTTGACTAAGTTTCCAGGTTGTAGCCCTCTTTGGGAAACCTGTGACATAAGGAAGGGACAGCAAATGCCTAAGCTTGTATCTGATTGTAATTAAAACTATTGTAGCCAGGCAGATGTTCATGTCATGTGATTAGGGAAACCTGAATTTAATAGAGAAGTAGTACTGGGAGATTGCTGGTCATATGTTGTTTAAGTCTGTCCAGCTTTTGTTTCCCAGAAAAATTACCCCTCCATCAGTGTGTATCATCCCAACAAGGTTTATTTTTTTATTTTTTTGCAGTTTTTGGTCGGGGCTGGGTTTGAACCCACCATTTCCGGGATATGGGGCCGGTGGCCTACTCCTTTGAACCACAGGTGCCGCCCCCACCACAAGGTTTATAATCACACCCCACTGCTTATCCATCTGTAGCTGTTCCTCCCTGAGCCACAGAGGTGAGCACAGAGAACATCACTCTGAATTGTCCAATTGTAGCATGTTATGCATATTTAAATATTTTTCATTCAATTTTTCTGTCAATTCTCTTCTCTACTTCAGTGTACAGCTTTATCTTCAAGCCCTTCAAGATCTTCAATTTAAAAAGTTGACTTTCCAAGACTAGCAGGTTTGAGCCTGGCCCAGGCCTGCTAAACAACAATGACGACTGCAACCAAAAAATAACCAGGCATTGTGGTGGGCACCTGTAGTCCCAGCTACTTGGGAGGCTGAGGCAAGAGAATCGCTTTGAGGTTGCTGTGAGCTGTGACACCGCAGCACTCTATGGAGGGTGGCATAGTGATACTCTGTCTCAAATAAATAAATTAATAAAAGTAAAAAAAATTAAAAAGTTGGCTTTATAGGAAAGCAATGAAAGCAAAATATTAAATTTGACATGATTTCCGGGATACCACAAATACTTCTTGGTGAGTACACATATGCCTCTCCCATTCAGTCATACCTTTACATCTCTTCAGGTGAGCTGTGCCTTTTCATGAAGATGTTGACTGCAAAGGTACTCCTGGAATATTATCTCAGAAGGATTACTTTCACTCACCAACCTGTCATATTGACAACCCAGATTCCATGGCCTTAATGGACCAATATTCGTGACAGGTATTGCTTCTTTATTTCTATCCCAAAGTGAGAGAGCTAATATGTCTTTAATATTTACTTTAATATGTACATGTGTGTACTGTTGAAGACAGCATAGAATGTCAAACAACTATAAGAAAACTAGTGATTTTTAGAAATATTAGGAGGTATACAGCCACATGAATTCTACAAGAAGATGAGATATGTGTCATTCTTATTTTCCTAACAATGGATAAAGACCTCAGTGAGTTAATCACATTTTGCTGATCTTTCTTCTTTCTACCAGTATTTACCAAAAGCTAATTTGTGAATATGTGTGGGGCTGAATGCATGATAATTGTTCTTGTGAAATTACTTAAAATATAAATTCTAGAACCCTACACCTAAACATTCTACTGTGGTAGATCTGGTTTAGATAAAGAAACTCTTCTTTTATGCCAAAGTGATTCTATTATGTAGCCAAGCTTGGAATGTCTGTTTTACTCCATGACCTTAGACTAGTTCAGAGTTAAGTAAGTTTCATCTTTTACACCTACTTAAATAGATTGCCAGAGGCTGCTCAGAGTCCTTTTTTGAGAGAGTCCTGAGGCTAAGAAGAAAGTATTCTGTGATCCATCAGTGATGGCTGTGATGGGTCCAGATGGAGGAGGAGACTCCCACTGCCAAATTTGGCCAACTGTGATCTAGATTGTGACAGTTGGTAGGTGGATGAGAAGGGGAATAAAAGGAAATTAGAGATTATCAGTTATAGTTTGATTAAAAATTGCTGGATAATGTATTTAATGTTTTATACAGCTCCCTGTAATATTCTCAGCTGTACCATAAACCTAAATATAGCTCTTGGAAAAACAGTAGTGATGACCACTGTGCAGATAGCCAAATAAAGGAGAGGAGCCAGCACACTCTTGCAAATCTCCAAGATGCTGGATTCTTCCCTTTCCACCCCAGTGATAAGTCAGTGCCAGGGATATTGGGGATTCAGTGTAGGAGCAGGTGCTATGCGCCCATGTTCTCTCTGTTGCAATCTTATTTCTTGTGGCAGAAATAAATGTAGCTGTATATATTGGAGTCATATATTCCTTATTATTTCAAAATATTTATGGTGAGAACAAATATATTTTGTTGTTCTAAATTGTGTATGCTAAGTTTTCATATTTCATTTACTAAATTTTAATTTTAGATGTATCAATATTTAATGAAACAATTTAGAAAGATGATCTGATTTGAAAAAAATGCCTATGTAGAGATAGTGACTGTCATTACTTAGATATGATCATAGAAAAAGTAGGAAAAAACTGTGCCAATCAACATAAAAAGGCTTTGTTTTAGTACTTAATTTTCCATGACACTGGAGCCTTCTTAAGGGGAGCACTTCACACTTGGATTCATTTAACCCAGAAGAGGAGTGCACATAGCTCCTGCTATAATACCAGCAACAGCTTCCTGTCACCCTCATTATCTCAGTGACTATCACCAGGTAACCTGCAGCAGTCTGATTGGACCCTTAGGCTCTTTGAAGGGTTCAGACGTTGTCTCCTACTGTTTGTGGATGTTATTACTTTCCTCTGTTCTCTTGGAGTTGATGCATAAGGTCTCTGCCCATAGTCAGGCCCAGGTCTGCGTAGTTACCCCCTGCCTTTAGAACAGTTGGGGATGATACATACAGAAAACATAAAGAGATTGTGGACCCAGGGACCCAGACTTAGGATGTGAGCGCAGATGGTCGCCATATTCATCATCTTTGATTCAGATCAGTGGCAGTGGCTATGTGTGTGTGTGGGAATGTCGGGCATGATGTATCAGGAAGACGGTAGAAAAAGGAAAGAACGGGGCAAGTAGAGCAGGATGAAGTGCCAGAATCTAATTTCCACAAGCCCCAAAGTGAATCTTTGAAAATTTATATAGTTCCAATATTATTAGAAATTAAAAAAAAAAAAACGTGTATAGCTGTAACTACTAAATGCATTTGAAAAATATAGTTGCTTTGAATTATACATGTGTTGTTTGTCTATATTAATAACAATGTTCCCCATGTCAAAATTCATAAGATTGGGGTTCTTTGAAAAAACAAGCTGGAAAGATACTTTATTTACTTACATAGTCACTGATTCACTTTGGAATCATTGTCTGAAGTTATGGCTTTGCTCCTCAGCTCTATCATACAACATCTGTATCTCAGTGTTTTAAAGATTATTACATATATTGTAAAACCAAACGGAAAAAGTGCTGAATAATTATAATTGCCTCAGAAATTAGATTTTGTAGTGATATTTTCTACTAGTATTACAATTGAAATGCTATTTATTTATTTGTTTATTTATTTATTTTTGAGACAGAGTCTCAATGTTGCCCTTGTAGAGTTCTGTGGCATCATAGCACACAGCAAGCTCAAACTCATGGGCTCCAGCAATTCTCTTGTTTCAGCCTCCTTACTAGCTAGGACCATAGGTACCCACCACAACGCTGAGCTATTTTTTAGAGTGGGGTCTTGCTTTTGTTTAGGCTGGTCTTGAACTCATGAGGTCAGCCAATCCACCCGCCTTAGCCTCCTCAAGTCCTGGGATTATAGGACATAATTGAAATGCTTTTGATGGAAGGAACTAAATTCTATTAATAATTTTTTGACAGCTACTTATGAGATGTTTATCAAATACTAGCAAACAAAAACATTTGTAAACAAGAGTTTTCCTTATCAAACTAAATATTAAGAGGTTATTTTACCCTCTGTTACACTTTATAATGCACTCCTAATTGATTAATTAATTAATTAGAGGTAGAGTCTTGCTCTAGAATGCAGTGGTGTCATCGTAGCTCCCTGTAACCTCAGACTTCTGGGCTCCAGGGATCCTCCTGTTTTAACCTCCCAAGCACGTGGAGACTGTATGTGTATGTCACCATGCCTGGCTAAGTTTGCTCTTTTTTTTTGTAGAGACAGAGTTTTAGTCTAGCTCAGGCTGGTCTCAAACTGCAGGGTCAAGCAGTCCTCCTGCCTTGACTCCCAAAGTGCTAAGATTACCTGCATGAGCCCCTGCACCTGGCCCATCATGCAATTTTCCCATCGTCTGGGGCAGTGAAGTGAGTGAGAAGATTTTAATGTAACAGAATGAGAAAAGCCTAGTGTTGGGCTGACCAAATGACGAAGAACTAAAGCCAGACCAGACAATAAAAATATGTACTTTGTGCAATGGTGCAGGGAGATTGTAAAATATGAGTTAACATTTGCCCTGAACTCCAGGAAATATGCTTAACTCTCAGTATTTGCCAAAGGCAATAAGAACTTTTTTTTTTTTTTTTGGTCTCTGTGAGAATCTTATCTTTACAGCAATGAGAAAAACAAGAAAACCCTGTAAACAACTGGTTAGAAACCTAAGCTGAAGCCAAGACACATACTGAATTTGAGGTAACACTGCTTTATCACGACTTAATTTCTGGTTTTCTAATTACTTGTCGAGCATGTGTTTCCTGTTGTGTTTTACTAAAAACAATATCTGATGTCAGTTCACATTCCTTACAAATACCAACTAAGAAATCATTTTCCAGCTTGCAAATTAACTTTTAAATATGATTATCATCACATTTTAATAGGAAAAGAAACAGTTATTCAATAAATGGTGCTGTGTAATTAATGACCAACTTGGGCTTCATTGCACATTGTATAGAACATGAAAGAAGGAAAGGAAGAAAGTGAGAGAGAGAAGAGAAAAGGCAAGAAGGGAGGGAGAGATGGAACGGCAAGAAATTCCAAAATGGTTGGCAAATGCCCAGCATAAAATCATAAAAATGTGGAAAATTTGGAAAAACTCATATTTTCTAAGAAACAAAATAAATCACAAAGAGAAATTGACATACAAGTTGAAAAGAACAAAACTCCTCTGTCAAAACCAGCGAATTAGTAAAGAGGAAACAATAAATTGAAAAAACATCAATGGCAAATATGACAAGTTAGTGGTTTATCACCTGAAAATATAAAGGGTTCCTAGAAATATGTAATAAAAATCTTAAGACCCAATAGCTTGAAAAAAATAGCTATGAAATTTTGTTCACAGTTCTTCCAAATCGATATTTATTATTTCACTTCACTGATAATGAAAGAAATGTAAATTGAAATGCATTGTTATTTTTATTAAAAAACTTATATAAAATACACTAAGTAACAAAGAGGATTTGGTAGAATAGGAGAATTTGCACATAATATAAAATGGGTGTTTGGATCAACTTGTTCATACATATACGTGTTAAGTCACCAAAAAGTTCATAACTTTAGTTTTTTCAATTATAGAAATCTATCCAGTGAAAATTATCACGTATATAGGTTTTCACTCTAGTGTTACTTATAATTCTAAAAATGAAAACAATCCAAATATCCAATTATAAGTTAATTTTTGTATAGTTTAGTGAACAACTTTGTAGTCCCCAGTCCAGCAAGACCATGATTATCAAACAAATTGTTAAAAATGAATATTCTTGGCCCTACTTGCCACCTGTTGATTCAGCAGCTCTGGGGATGGGGCTCAAAATTCCCAAAGCCTTTAAGTAATTTTTGATGCATGCTAAAATTTGAGGATCATTGATGTAATGAAATATTACACAGAATAAGTGTTTTCAAAGAACACTTAACATGGAAAAATGTTTACAACCTAGTATTAAGTGAGCAAAAGAAAAGACAATGAACATTGTTTATATTTAGTATGATCATATGTGAATTATGTAGACACACGTAATATGATTTTCATTTTGTAAATATATGAGCACATATTATATATTTATAAAATCAAAATCATTCATATATATACATATTCATATGCACTAACAGAAAGAAAATGCTAGTTTCACTATATCAGAAGTAATTTTGAATTACTTCTTTGCATCTTTATGTATTTTTCCTCATTCTATTTTGTGATAACATAGTTTATTTATAAATAAATACCTTGCCCACAAATATTTTCACCTGTCTATGTAATGATTGCAAAGCTCAAAGCCCTGAGTTTCCTATAACTCTAAATGTTTATTAAACTTTCATGATGACATTGGTTTATTACAAAGAGAGGCCCCTTCAATAGCAGATGATGTTTTATCATTCAAGAAAACAGTAAGATGTGGCACTTGGGTTGACCTAGCCACAGGCAGGATGTGGCTGCCAGAGAAGTGCTGTAAGTCTTTGAGCAAGGAGCCACATCCTCCTCCCACCATTTCTTTTTTTAGCTGATGGCAACTCCTAGGAATCTGACATTAACCAAAGTTCACATCTTTGTACATGTGTAGTTCTCCTGCACTCTTATTGGCAATTCTCAGAACAAGCTTAGGACAGAGCATGGGGCATATAGTTTAAGGAAATGGGCATTGGAGATTTCAAATAACCTAGTTAGAACTGGAACCAGACAAGGTTGTTCTCTATCACCACTACTATTCAACACAGTGCTGAACGTTCTAGCCAATACCATTACGCAAGAGAAGGAAATCCAAATAGGAACAGAGGAGGTCAAACTCTCCCTCTTTGCTGGTGATAGGATCTTATACTTAGAGAACCCCAAAGACTCAACCACAAGACTCCTGGAAGTCATCCATAAATACAGTAATGTCTCAAGATATAAAATCAATGTCCACAAGTCAGTAGCCTTTGTATATACGAGTAACAGCTAAGATGAGAGGTTAATTAAGGACACAACTCCCTTCACCATAGCTTCAAAGAAAATGAAATACCTAGGAATATACCTCACAAAAGAGGTGAAAAAAGAGGTGACCTCTATAAAGAAAATTATGAAACCCTAAGAAAAGAAATATCAAAAGATATTAACAAATGAAAGAACATACCAATTAACATTGTTAAAATGTCAATACTTTCCAAAGAAATCTACAGATTCAATGCTGTCCCTATTAAAGTACCAACATCTTACTATCAAGACTTGGAAAAATGATTCTGCATTTTGTATGGAACCAGAAAAAAACCCGTAACAAATCCTTTGTTTTCATTACTAAGGCAATTCTTAGTAATGAAAACATAGCCGGGGGCATCCGCATATCAGACTTTAAGCTGTATTATAAAGCCATACTGGTCAAGACAGCATGGTACTG
The DNA here is from genome assembly GCA_963574355.1 of Loris lydekkerianus. Lineage (NCBI taxonomy): Eukaryota > Metazoa > Chordata > Mammalia > Primates > Lorisidae > Loris > Loris lydekkerianus. Next base: position 18,075 of record CAUYPK010060894.1, read on the forward strand.
GCACAAAAATAGAGACATAGACATTTGGAATCGAGTAGAAAACTAGGAGATGAAATTAACATCTTACGGCCACCTGATCTTCAATAAACCAAACAAGAGCATACACTGGGGGAAAGACTCCCTATTCACTAAATGGTGCTGGGAGAACTGGATATCCACATGTAAAAGACTGAAACTGGACCTGCACCTTCTTCTCGTATCAAAAATTGATTCAAGATGGATAAAAGACCTAAATTTAAGGCATGTAATGATAAAAGTCCTCAAAGAACGCATGGGAAAAACACTGGACGATATTGGCCTGGGGAAAGACTTCATGAAGAAGACTGCCATGGCAATTGCAACAACAACAAAAATAAACAAATGGGACTTCATTACACTGAAAAGCTTCTGTACAGCTAAGGAGACAACAACCAAAGCAAATAAACAACCTACACAATGGGAAAGGATATTTGCATATTTTGAATCAGACAAAAGCTTGATAACTAGGATCTATAGAGAAGTCAAATTAATCCACACAAAAAAAGCCAACAATCCCATATATCAATGGGCAAGAGACAAGAATAGAACCTTCTCTAAAGAAGACAGACAAATGGCTAACAACCATATGAAAAAATGTTCATCATCCCCATCTGTTAGAGAAATGCCACCTGAGATACCATCTAACCCCAGTAAGAATGGCCCACATCACAAAATCTCAAAACTGCAGATGCTGGCGTGGATGTGGAGAGAAGGGAACACTTTTACACTGCTGGTGGGACTGCAAACTAGTACAACCTTTTTGGAAGGAAGTATGGAGAACCCTCAAAGAACTCAAGCTAGACCTCCCATTT
>CAUYPK010060896.1:0-19340 GCA_963574355.1 Loris lydekkerianus
TGCACAGGTGAATCAGAAAGGATGCTGTTCTTGGAGATCTAAAAATAGATCTGCCATTCAATCCTATAATTCCTCTACTAGGTATATACCCAGAAGACCAAAAATCACATTATAACTAAGATATTTGTACCAGAATGTTTAATTGCAGCCAAATTCATAATTGCTAAGTCATGAAAGAAGCTCAAGTGCCCATTGATCCATGAATGGATTAATAAATTGTGGGAAACTTTGGTCTTATTATTAATAGTTTGTATGTATTGTGACCATACTATTTTTAGCCATTTCTCTGTTTGGCTTGGGTGAAAAGCTCCTTTTGAAAGAATGTAGGGAGACCGTACACAGAAAAAATGTTACAATCTGGAGGTTCCAAAACACAGGGTGTGTACAGTAGAGTTTTCAGGTATTTTATCACTTATTTGTTTTTATCCCAAGCCTCTGAGTTGTGAGGGAGACAGACAGACAGGAGGGATCAGGGTAGATACATCTCTTTTTAAAGATTGAAATGTTTAAAATGATGGATAGATTTTGGGAAAGGTTAATCTTATTCTAGTTCCATGTTTCATAGTCAGATGATATTTCTTCAAGATTTTTATCTCCAATTATCCTTCAACCTTCTATTTTGTTCTATATTGTCTTTGGGAGGCTTTCACTGTTTGATCATTCTTGTGTGTTTGTTTTAATTTTTCAGCGTTGATAAACCTTCTTTTTGACTGTTGGTCAAATACTGTTGTAATGTAAAAGTTATGCATCCACCACCCCCCCAAAAACAAAACAAAACAAAACAAAAAAAATAGCAGCTTGGGTTAATAGGCAGAATGTGATATTCAGAGAATAGTGACAAAAGACAGACAGGCAAGCAGTTGGTGTCAGCGACTTCCCCAGAGGGACACCAGAGAATCACTAAGAGGCAGGCCAGTGGAGTGTGCAGAGGATGATTAGGGGCTGTCACTGTTCAAAGATGCACAGAGGTGAGCTTTAACTAGACGTGTATAGAAATATTATATGAAGTGGCCGGGTGACAGACATTAGGGGACTAATTGCAGTCTGTGCAATGGTTACAATAGAAAGAAAAGCAGCAGGTCAGACTGAGGGGCTGCAGAAATTCTAGGGTAGAGGCAGACACGTTTACATGGGGAACCAGCAACAACCTGCAGTTTCTGACCTGTTCCCAGGATCACAGCAGAAGCACAATTTCTCAATTTGGCCTGTATGGTCACAGCCAGATTGGTGTGAATGGCAACTTGTTGCAGACCATCTGGAAGCTAATTGAATCCTTGCTGGCAAGGGAGAATTTGGGGTCTGAAAGGTAGAGCAGAGCTGAGCTTAATGTCATGACGTGTGGCAGGTAAAAGGCAGCCAGACCCTGACTCCAGATGCCTGACTCACTCTGTAACACACTCACACTATTTTGTTTTTTTTCAGTAGCTTTTAATTACATTCTTTAACTAGGAGCATTAGAAGTTCCTAGGAATAAATCCTCATCTTAATATTAAGGATAACACATATGTGCAAAATATTTTGTCCCTTAGTAAGCATTGCTTATGACACCTATTACTTAGAGTTATCTGTTAAAATGTTCATTCTAGTAATTCCAAATTTTGAGGCACATTATGTAAAATAAAGAAAGAATATCTGTGAACTTAACATTTTGCCCTGTTACCCAAACTTCATATTTAAAATGTTCCTTTTTGGCGGTCCTGTGGCTCAAAGGAGTAGGGGCTGGCCCCACATACCGGAGATGGTGGGTTCAAACTGGGCCCTCGCCAAAAACTGCAAAAAAAAAAAAAAAGAAAAGAAAGAAAAAGAAAAAGAAAAAGAAAAAAGGAAAACATTCCTTTCAAAGAAAAAAAGAAATCTCTCAAAATTGATAAATGGAATTTTCAATTAAGGCTATAATTTTCCATTGTTTTAGAGAGACCATATTATTAAATTAGTCTGCCAAAGCAAATTTTTTTGTATTTTTTTATTGTCTACCATCAAATTGTTACTGATGCTCACAAGAATCCTTTTTTTATACAATACCACTTTCTGAACAAATTTGATGAATTGTTTTATAAGTAGTAATTTTAAAATATCCATTAAATACTTTTGTCATCTGGAATGCAAACCAAAATGTGATGAGATTATTACATTTACTCCTACTTCTCAAAGTTCCTATTCTGAATAAGATACTACTTAGTCTCTTTGAGTTTTTGTAACAGCCTGTTGACTTTGCAATCTGAAAGCTCTTGATATTTAAGGATCTGGAGCACATCAGTTTGCATAATACTGTCTTCCAATCTCCTCAACGATACAAAAACATTAGGCATGTATGACAGAGCCCTTTTAATACATTTTCCATGCAACGGTGCCTTTCCATAGTGCAACCCAGTTTTGCACAAAAAATAAGATTGTACTGTGTGGGGATAATCAGGTATTTATGTTGAACTAATAAGCTCCTCTCTTCCTGACAGTACTAACTAAGCTGAAGTAATTGGCAAATTTTGTTAACTTTAGATTCAGGAATGATGAGTTTGCTACCTTTGGTTATCATGAAAGTTTCCTTTACTCTGAAATATCCTGGTCAGGTAGGCTCATTAACAACGTAACACTCCAACTCATTGATTACATTACATGAAATAATAGGCTGTCTATTCATCCCCATAAAACCATTTATTAAAGCTGAGCTACATTGCATATAATGTAAATTGACTGTGCCCACTAGCCAATGTTATTTTTATTACACAAGTGGGTCTAAAAAGATGTGTTATTTTTTCCTTACTATATAAATCAAAATTTTAAAATTAAAAAAGTCACAGAGAAATGATAATGTATTTGTTACTATATCCTAATTTTATTTCTTTAGAGAAATAAAGAAAATACTTTCTCTTACTTGGAACCACAGCTTAAGAATTCCACCATCACAATTTTAGACCTCACCCCCCCCCCACTCCACTTGTCTCAGCTCCCAAAGGTGTTACAGAATTTAGTCTAAATTCTAATCAAAATGAATTTTCTACACACAGAAAAGAGTCCAATATAAAAATCAACCCGTGAAGGGATTAACAAACTGTGGTATATGTGTACCATGGAGTCCTTTTCAGACATGAGAAAAGATGGAGACTGCTTATCTTTTGTTTTTACCAGGATAGGGTTGAAACACATTCTTCTTAGCAAAGTATCACAAGAATGGGGGAGGGGGGAAGTATTCTATATACTCTGTACTAATATGAAACCAATATAGACAACTACATGCTGACATGAAAGAAAAAAGGGATTGGAAAGACAGGGGAGGGGAGAGGGAGGGCGACAGGTGGGGAGGAGGTCTCACCTGATGTGCACTATGTGAGGGTGTTCAGCACCCCCAGTGAAGGGCTCAACTACAACTTGAACTTTACCTTAGAAATGAAAACAATGTAACCTGTGCATTTGTACCTCGCATCAGTCTGAAAGAGAAAAAATAAAGGCATATGAAGTTCTTTTAAACTAGTAGTGTATTTGGCACAAATATGCTTTTTATTCTCATAAAAAGATGTTTCCCCAATATGACAAACTAGTAAGTAGCAAATACTTTTCCTTTGGCTGTTTTTCTTTGAAGCACTGACGTATTTTATACACTGATGTAGAAACAGCCATTGGTTTCCGATTTCTTTCTTTCTCTGATGTTTACTTTTTTCCATAGTTGTCTGTGGTCATGATCAGATTGAAACCCCCATTCCTGTAATGAAGGCACTTTCCTGCAAGTACCTAACACGAGAAATGCAGGTAAGTGACTGTATCTTAGGGCGGGCATGAGTGTCACTCTGTGTTCACTGATCTACATTTAGAGATCTTACAAGTATTTTTTAAAAATAGTTCTGATTTTACAGAACTATTTTTAATGTTATTATTATTAACAATAATATTTATTGTTATAAATATATAAATATTGTTATATAATAATATAGATAATATAGATAACAATACAATGTTATTTATTATTATTATTTTATTATTAATTATTGTTGATTTTACAAGAATACTGAGAAAAAAGTTATGCCCTTTTCCCTACTTTCTCCATTTTCCAGCTTGTTTGAAAGTACCCAGCTTGTAGAATTAAGCTGATTAAAAAAAAAAAAAAAAAAAAAAAAAACTAAGAGAAAAGGCATGATTGAATTAAATACACACACACAAAATATTGAATAAGCCAAATCACCTTCCCATTGGCAACAGTTAACAGAATAAAAAAAATACAAGGATAGAGAAAGAGAGAAAGAGAGAGAGACGGAGAGAAGGGAAAAAAGTTTTGCACAAAATTAAACTGTTTTCTGCAGGCCGAGTGATGAAAAGGACGTCTTGCAGACGTTCCTTGCATTTGCTTCAAAGCATTGCACACCACGCCAGGCTGTCAGCCAGTCAGGAAATCTACATTTTGCTGACGCTTTAGCACAGGTGGTCACAGGTTGCTTTCTTGTAGGATAATGTTTAACACACTGTACAGCACATCCTTGAAAACTGGCCAAAACTGACATGGGCTTGGCACACGCTTTTGGAGCTCCTAGTGCCAACAGACCTCTTTGCTAGGTGAAAGCAAATCAGAACCAAACATTCTTCCTAGCCTGCTGAAATAAAAGGCTCCTAGGAATTGCTGAGTGTTCGACTGCTGTTCTAAAAGCCTTCATTTTGTGCTCTTGTTCTAGGTTGTGTTTTTGTTGCAATTGGCTCCCTGCCCCGGGAACTTGTCCTGTGCCGGGTTAACTGTAATAGGCAAAGGTGTGAGGGGCACTTGTTGATTTGACTGTAGCCTGGTGACATTTAGAATTACTTCCTCCACAAGAGGGGCGTATACATCTTTGAAAGGTAGAGGTGACATTCTGATTCCCCTTCCCCACCCCCACTCCTCATTTGAATTGGTCTCTTTGGTTTCTCAGTTTTTCATTTCTCTCCTTTCTCTAGAAACTCATCTGATTGCCACTCTGCATTGTCACTTCGAGGCACTTTATCAGCCTTGAAAGTGTAATAAGTAAATAAAGGAAATATATGTGACCGTCTTGGGCTCTGGGCTTGGGGTTTCAACAGAGCTAACGTTCACGTTGCTACATGGGCAAATAACTTTTAAATATCCCGTTTAAGCCCATGGATGAAACCACAGAATGTTTCATTAGTCATCTATGTAATAGTATGTAGCAGGAAAAGGAATTAACTGAAGGTAAATATTCATTCCCAAAGATTTATGTCATTGAAGATCACAAGAATACTGTTTATTCATTTATAAATATTTCATTGAGGACATTTTTATTGAATTGTTACTATGTGGCAAGCACTAAAGATACAGCAGAAGACGAGAGACTCAGCCCCACTCTCATGGAGTTTGCACCTGAGTGGGAAAGACAAAAACCAAATGAGTTTACAAACAGATACAGGTGTCAGGTGGTGAGAGGCAAGTGTGAAGAAGGGTTATCAATCAGATTAGAGAGATGTGCAGGGGAAAGGGTAGTGCCATTTAGACAAGGTAGTAAAGTCAAGCTTTCCTAAATCAAACAGAGGTGGTGCAGGTAATTTGCCTAGTGTTTATCCAATCATTTAACATCCACTTATTGACTCCTAATATACCCAATGCAGACCATATATACTCTTTACTATTTAATCTATAGCATTTGAATCCAGCAGGCATTAATTACTTGAAGAATTACCCGATAACATACCACTGTGGCATAACATGCAGACTAAAATCTTAGGTGTGAATATCAAACACCTGTTGCACTATGACCTCTGGTAATTATTTAACTCCTTTTTTGTATATAACATAATATGTCTCGTAGATGTATAATGTATGTGAATAAAATAACAAGTGAGAAGCACCTAACATAGTCCCTGCAATACCATTCACACCGGATTGCATGTCAGCTACTAAAATCATTAACATCAACTCATAGCTGTTGTCGTTCAAGTTAAAAATAGTCATGATGTAATCACGGGAACATTTTTAGTTATTAAAATCTTTCACATATTTTAATATCATCTTTAAAATTAAAAGTTACAGATTAGAGTATGAAAAATATAGTAACTACCACACTAACAAACCTATCAACCCATTAACAATCCTCCATTGTCAAGATGTCATCAGGAACTTAATTATGGATGATCTTTCACTTGGGATGGTTTGAGTTAAATTTTTTAAATTTTACAATGGTTAGAAAACCACATGCATTCCATAGAAACTGTACTTTAAACTTTAAATTATCTTTTTCTCAGCTAACCGCACGTGGTGTGATCACTCTTTTGCAATCCTTACCATGTCAGCATGCTGAAGTTCCCATTTAGCCATGAGACCAGCAGGGTGAGCAACTGGTTCTCTGCAGCCTTCTGTGTTGCTGGATGGTGTTGCCAAAGCTCGTGACATTGTTCTGAGAACGTTTAAGGTAGGCTAGGCTAAGCCTAGGTGCATTAAGTGCATTTTTGACATATGATATGTTCAACTTACGATGGGTTTATTGGGACATAACCACACAGTAAGTTAACTCCATCTCTCTAGGTGATATATGTTTAGGATCCAGAGCTGAATGCTATAGAAGATCATCCTGCCATAATGAAATGGAATGGTGTCTGTATTTGCCGAAACATCTGTGCCTTTAGCCACAATCTTAGATCACCATGAACCTCAGGGTCTTAGGCCTCCTTGTCCCCATTCTAGATCCTCTCAATATTTCTGTTCCTATTTGGGCATACACAGGAACTTTTTCTGCTTTTCCCTAACTATCCAGGACTACATCAGTCTCTGACTTCATCCTGGACAGATGTGGGTAAAAGCTTATGTTAATTCTGTGCTATATGCATAGAAGGCAGAGGAAGCCTGTACCCAGGGCATCCTCTGATATTGTCAGAGTCTTCACAGGGGGCATTTCCTCACCTCCCAGCATTTTAGCCTCTGACTCGGGCTGGTATGGTGACTCCTTTTCAAACAACTGTCTTGAAATAATCCTCATCAAATATTTTTTAACCAAGGCCAGTGTTTTTCAAGCATTGGTATATTACAGAATCACCTGGAGGGTGTCTTGAGTCTTAGCCTACAGAGCTCCACCCCCAGCATTCCTGATAAAGACCCAAGTGGAGCCTGGTGCCTTCTAAAGAGTTTTCAGTCGATGCTAATGCTGTTGGTGCAGGAGCCACTGACCCAGATGAGTCTTAATTTCCTTTGGAATATAAAATCATCATGCTACATTTTTCCTTATTTATATTTTATAATATAAATATTTTCTCCAAATCTCAAAATTGGCTCTTAACAACATTTAAAGTCCAGATTTTGGAATCCTAGAAAATCCTTTTCTCTTTTACCAAAGCCTAGTTCTTACCTATCCAAAGTGTTTTGTCTTTCAAACCAGAAGTTTTCTGTTTTTTTCCTTCCTATGTTTTATATTTGCTTCAAACTAAGATGAATGAAATAAAATACCAGGAGGAGGAAACATATATATTTTATTTATTTATTTATTATCTATGTATTTATCAATCAATGTAAGGGTTTATGGCTTAATTCCTGGGGGAATCACACATATTTTTTTATAATTTCAAATGTACTTTTCAATTTGAAAAAAAAAATCTGCATGAATTTGAAAGTATCTACTGTTTTCTATTTTAGCCTTCTGATTGCTAAATATGATTTAGGCACATAACAGTTTTCCAAACTTTGGAGATATCATACTGTTTTGCAATTATGTTCTGTTAAATAACGCTTAGGCAGATTACAAGTATTTAGCTAAATTAATATGAGCAACCGTTTACAATCTGTTATATTTTGCTTATGGTAATTTTTAAAAGATTATGTTGAGTGCACCAATAAGCTGGTTGAACCTGCTAAATGAAAGTGTGTGCAGCTAATCCTTCCTCTTACAGCATTTAATTTAGACCAGAGGAGTTGTTCTTTTCATTGTTTATACCTAAGCATCTAAGTGAGCACCTTGGCCATTGAGGACAGTCTCAACACAAATGCTGCACACAGACAGACATGTCCTCACATATTTTGACAAACTGTCGTGAGACTAAACCAGATACAGTTAAATGACTAACACATAATATCATTCATTTTCACTTTTGCTGGCGTCAAGCAGACAGGATTGTGCACTTGTTTTAAGCTTTTAATCACTTTTTTCCAAATAGCCTTAAATTTAACTAGGACTTAATTATAAGATCTCTATTTTGATTATTAAAGTTTTTTTGCTTGTTGGTGTAATTGGTTGTTTTGGAGACAGGGTTGCTATATGACATAAATCCATAATGTGATTTTTCCAAGTGGATGTGTTCTGCAATCTGGCCTAGCCCTAGGGTTTTGTGTGACATTTGTACATAAATTGTATACAAATAGTATAATCACTCTTTAATATATGAAACTGACTGTGATAGTGGAGGATGAAAAGGGCATGTTTGGAGGAAATTATTGAAACTGCTTAGCAGATGAGGTTTCTGCTTCATGTTTGAAGTTCCACCTTTTCTATTATTCTCTATAACAGTTCTGCTGAGACATTTTTCTTTTTCCAAAATGGTATCATCCCATCTCTGATTCCTCCCTGCCAGCTGCATCCTTCTATTTCTGTTTATTTCAAGTAATCAAAAACTCTTTTACATTTCTGCAGGCTGAGTTTCAGTGGTCTGATCTTTCCTTTGGCTGGAAAATGTACTGGCTTCATGTGACAGCAGGTCTAGTGAGCAGGCTCCTAATACCAATTAACGCATTTTGGTCCAGGATCGTGACAGTTTTAACCCCATTTTTGCTAACTGAAGGCAACATTAACACAGGGCTTGCTAATAAGTCTAGTCCAAATACTGAGCACTGGGGTGATACCGTTTTAGTGCTTCTTAACCTCTGAGCACATAAAACCATTCTTAGAACCCAGATTAATCTTTATTATTTTCCTTGGGTGCCATTTATACTAGAGACCTGCCAATGCCTTCCCAGCAGCCACTGACCTTTCATTTGGTATCAGTATCTCGACACTTGAGGATATAACTTTTTCTTCATTCCTAACCCATGCAATTTGAGGGAGACTGGTTTACCTTTGAACGTGTAGGATACATGTGACCCCAGTGTGGCCATGCAGGGCACTGAAGCTTTTTTTCCAGTATATCAGCTGGAAAAGTGAGTTTCTCACATATGGATATTATTGGAGCTTAACAGAAAAGGAGAAGTTTAGGTTTTTTTCTCAAAATAATGTCTAAATTGATAACAATATTACATTGGTGTCACTGGTTGTCACCTGGCCCTGCTTGTGGTTGAGGCTAGCTGCCTGAAAATGAAGTTAACAAAGATAAAAGCAGGGCAGTGGTGAAGTCACCTTCAGAGAGTTGTTCTTGAGTATCTCATGTGAACCCATATCTGCTGTGTCTAAAATCTTTGTGCTCTTGAACTTGCCTGTTAGGCATGCCACCATTTTTTCCTCGGAATTGTTTAAACTGCATTTCTGCTACCCCCAGCTAACCTGCATTATATAGGGCATTGATTAACACAACATTGCTTGCTCCTAGCTCTGGCGTTAATAATTACAAATACAAAAGCATGATAGAACCATAAACTCTAGGTTAAAGCAAATACTTTATGATTTGATAAACTAGCAAGCACTCTGTTTACTGGCACTAACGCCATTATTTTACCTACAGGGCTACGAAGAAACCATTTGCGGTGGTGTGTACTCAGCTATGAAAGCTGCTCACTCTTCTTTATCTTTCATTTTTTATTTTCGCCTGGCTTTTACCCCAAAATAATGGGACTGCTTTGGTTTCATACTATTCGATGGCATTTCCTCTTTTATTAATAAGATGCTAGAGTGTAAGACAACCCCGTGGAGACTGATGATGAGCTGTGGCTGTAACTGTGTACAATGACAGCTCTGAGCCCCGTCGGTCGGGAGGGACTGGCGGCCACGTGCACAATTTGCCCAGCAGGACCTTGATTTCTGGGATGATTGTCATTTCATTTTATTACACTGGGCCTTTAAACAATTCATAATTTATTACATGTCTTCTTGAATATGAGTTTCCAGGGCAGAGTCAGCAATGTACAGACTTCCACAAATAACTTTATCAAGGTCTCCGATGTGTGTCTGTGAATCCCGGGAGCAGAGGGGCTTCTCATCCTGTTCAAACTCCACATCTGTCAGGGCATTTTGAAAAGTCACTTTTACCTCCAGACCTTCAGCTTCATTCAGTCATGCAGGGATCGATATATGAAGATGGTTTCGAAGATCTGGGACTTGTTTGAATTATGACAGAGGTCATCTAACTGTGCCTCTCACGATTACTGTCTGGGAGTCCTTGGGACTAAGGTAGGTTCCTCCCTTGGAAGAAACATATGTTTTATAGTGTGGTAGTTATTGTTAAATGAAGTAATACCGAGTAGTCCCCCAAATGTGGCTTATTAGTATTTGGGTGAGGACCACAGTCAAATGTCAAAATAACTATCGAGGTGTGTTCGTTTCAGACAAAGGATTTTTTTAAAATAACATTTTCTAAGCTCTTTAATTCATTCAAAAAAACATTCTCTGACCTATACATGCTAGATCCTGAAATGATTTGCCTAAGATTACTTTCTGAGTTATGCGCCCCACCTGACCTTCCCACTCCTTCACCTACATGAATACATTGTAAGTTTATTATTGTATTTGGTGCCCAGAGAGGGCCTATACATGAAATGATTCCCTTAAGGGATGAAAGCACGGACCCTGGAGACAAATTAATCTAGAGAAAAGGAAAGATGCTCTTCTCTGAAATTCAACATAATCATGGAATCAGAGCACAGAAATGATCTATCAGTATAGCCTCAAGGTCACGATTTCCAATTCAGAGAATCACCCAGAAGAGGGTTTCAGAATTGGTAAGTGCATCTGGGACTGCAGCAGGGAACAGCACAGGAAGAAACAGCATTTGTAAAAGTGAAGAAGCTACAGTGAATACTATGTTTTATTCTCATTTTCTGGCAAATAACAAAACAAGCAAGTATCCACTTTCCTAATTAAAATTATGTGAAATAAGAAGTGATCATCATTATGACTCCTTGGAGGTATTTAAAACCACTACCGTGGGTGACGGTGATAGATTCTTAAGGACAAGAGGAACGGTAAAACAAACATGAGAACAAACACAACCCTAAAAGAACATTAGTATCTTAGAGTTAAGACAAAGAAGAAAGAGGAGAAACAGTAACAACATTCTAGTGTTATGGACTAAAGCTTTGTGTTCCTCCAAAACCCATGTGCTGAAGCCTGACCCCCAATATGACAGTATCAGGAGGTGGGGCATTTGGGAGATGATTAGATATGGGTGAGGGTGGACCCAACGATGAGATGAATGTCCTTATGTGAAGAGGAGACCAGAGGTGCCCGTCTCTCTTTTTATCAGTCTTTCTCTCTGTCTCTGTATCTCTCTCCCCCTCTCTCCTCATCTCTCTCCCTTGTGAGAACACTGAGGAGAAGGCAGCTGTCTGCCAGCCAAGAAGAGACCCCTTCCCGGTACCTGATCACTCCAACACTCTTACACTTCCCCGTCCTAAGAAACCTGAGACATACATGCCTGCTGTATAAACCATCCAGTCTGTGTTATTGTTACGGCAGCTCAGGCAGACTAAATTGCTCAGTAATTTGCAGACTAAACTTTAGTATTCAGTACATTGGAGAATAAAACTAAAGTTAACTTTTATAAAAATATATCTAAGTACTTTCACTATGGCAAACGTGCATTTTATTTAGAACAATTATAGTTTTATAAATAAATAATATTAAAACTAGTGCTAATAATGTTGATAGTGAATAGTGTACCTGCATGTAAGGCTTCTAATTTTGTCATACACTTGCTGTCGTGATTTTTGTCAGTCTCACCAAAAATAAGAGGCTTATTGAGACTTCAAAGCAAATGGATCAGAACTGGGACAATAATTTATATTTTCTCTAAATATGAAATCAAGGTTCACCTTCTCATATTACACCCTCTCAAATAGGTTTTTTCCATATTGACATGGAGGAGGTAGTATTTTTACACATAGCCCTATCACTTTCTTAAATGCAAAGTATTTTCCACTGAAATCGAGTAGTAATTATATTGTTTTATATTTGTCTCCCTGGGGACAAACCGAGACTGAGTTCTAATAATAGTTTACTTTTGTTCTTAGCAATGTAAAAAATTATAAAATTGGAAATAGCATAGCTTAACTTAAGGTTAGAGTGGGTGATATATCTAGGGGATTAGAATTCTGTTTCATTTCATCAAAACAGCCAATGGTGGGTCTTCGGTGTGATAAGTTTCTCTGCCTCTTGAGTGCAAAGAAAGAGTATGCCACACTGCTTTGAAGTTAAGAGACTTAAAAATAAGTGTGACTCAGGTAGAAAACTTTGAGACAGAGTTGAGATTCATCTGCAAGACTGGGGATATGCCAATTAATTCAATATTTTAGACATAAAACTATTCAAACAGCTATCACCATGGAAGTTAAAATGGCCAGCTTTTATTGCAATTGCTATTTTGTCTTGAAATTAGCTAACTTTATAAAATCCACATTACGCATATGGACAAAATTGTATTGTCTAGCTAAGTGGTTGGTATTATAAATCTCCCTCCCCCCCCCAACTATTCAACTTAGGAAACTCAGAATGCAATTACCTTTCATGTTTATGACACTGGACTTACAATTTCTTTTCAGTTTATCAACAAATAGACAAAAACTGTGTTCTCCATAATCACTTCATATGTATCTTAACTTAGATTATATTTTTCTGCTATGTTTTATTCTTCCTCACATGCTTTATTTTACTGTCCTTTCCACGAAAACTCAAATCTTTTTCATCTGAATAATTTCTCCAACTGTCTAGATCCATCTGTGTTTTTGACCAAGCTGATTTATTATCTCTCGCCTCTAACAATTTATTATTATAGATTTAGATATGACCTCGTTTACATTTTCCACTGGCTGCTTAATGAATACATTGAATAATACCAAAGCACATTCTGGTCTCCAGCGACCTTTCTCGCTATTTCTATCTTCCAATGAGGCAGAACACATTTGCAGCTTCCTATTTGCTGGGCTAATTTGTATATTCTTGTTGCACCATTACTTATACTATGTAATAAAATCTTAAGTAATGAAATTCTCAATTACATTATGTTCTAACATTTAAGTTTTAGAAAAAAAAATAATAATAATGACAAAAAAGTAACCGTCGTGTATTTTTTAGCTGATACACAGTAATTGCACTTCTAGGCACACCTCATTTCATAATGCTGCTCTTTTTTGTGCTTCACAGATCTTGACTTTTCAAGAAATCAAAACTTTGAGGCCACCCTGCATCAAGCAATCTGTCAGCTCCATTTTTTCGGACAGTAAGTTGTGCTCACTTCATGTCTCTGTGTCACTTTTTGGCAATTCTTCCAATATTTCAAAGTGTTTCATTGCTGGGGTTCCCATGGACCCCAACTTTGGATGGTGATCTGCCAGGGAGTTGGTGCTGGGAGGAAAAAAGGACTCTCACACACAGTCTGAGAGCTTAGAAGGGTGCACGCAGCCCCCACTGCCGACACATCAGGTAGATTGTGCAGGTCCCCATCCCCCAGCACGCACAATATATTTATTGTGCTCCAATTAAATATACGCAGGCAAGAAATCCAAGCTGCTGGTTCCGATAAAAGCGAGACCTTTATCCCCAGTCACAGAGAGCTAAGGATGACTGTGGAGGGAGCAGAAACACAAGGTATGGGAGGTTCTGAACCGGCTGCTAAGGCACAGGAGGCAGGAATGGGGGAGAGCAAGTTCTTTCTTGTTCTAACCTCCTTGATCCAAGTGGTCGACCTGGAGTCCAGAGGTCTCTGCCAGCTGCCCAGGGCGCTGGCTTCTCAAGCAAAGCTCCTCAGTGCAAGCTGCTCCCCCCCACCCCTTCAGCCACCCTCAGGCCCTCAGGGGGACACAGGGAGGGTCCGCCCATGTGCTTTCCCCTGTTTTGAGGCAACTTTCAGGAAATACAACCTCTTTTTAGACCTGTGCCTCCACATTTCAAGACTATTATATCTTATTCTACAGTTCGGTGACTGTTAATCTTTGATGTCAGCATTATAACTGTTTTGGGTCAACACCAATCAAATTCACCTAAGATGGCAAACTAAGTAGATAAATGTGTGCATCCTGACTGCTCCGCCACCTAGCTGTTCTTGCATGTCTCTCCTTCTCTTTAGCTCTCCCTAAGACCTTGAGAAATACCAATATTGGTGTTTGGGCAACTATTAACCCTCACGATACCTCTAAGTGTTCAAGTGAAAGGAAGGGTTGTGTGTCTCTCTCTTTAAATCAGACACTAGAAATGATCAAGCATCGCCTGTTGAAACAGGCCAGCTGAACATTGGGCCTCTTGCACCAGGTGGTCAAGCTGTGAAAGCAAAAAAAAAAAAAAAAAAAAAGTTTTTGGAGGAAATTAGAAGTACTTACTCCAGTGAACACAAGAACAACAGGAAAGTGAAACAGCCTGACTGCTGATAGGAAGAAGGTTTCAGAGGTCTCAGTGGAAGGTCAAACCAGCCACAAAATTCCCCTAAGGAAAAGCCTGATACAGAGAAAATTTCTGACTCTCTGTGATTCCATGAAGGCTGAGAGAGGTAAGAAAAGTTTGATGTTACTAGAGGTTGGTTCATGATGTTTAAAGAAAAAGGGATTTCCTTGACACAAAAGTGCAAGAGAAAGCATCAAGTACTAGTAAGAAGAAAAAAGCTGTAGCAAGTTACGTAGACGATTGAGCTAAGATAGTGGAAAGAGGCTGAAGAACAGATTGTGAATGCAAAGCTGCCTTCATCAGAAGGAGAGGCCATCCAAGACTCTCATAGCTGGAGAGAAGTAATGCAGTCTTCAAATCACCAAAGGACAGGCTGACTCTTCTGTTAGAAACTAATGCAGCTGGTGGCTTGAGGCTTCACCAATGCTTATTTACAATTCTGCAAAAATTCTAAGCCTCTTAAGAATTATGCTAAATCTCCTCTGCCTGTGCTTTATCAAAGGAACAACAACACTTGAATGATAGCACATCTATTTACATTATGGGTAATTGAATATTTTGAGATGACTGTTGAGACCTCCTTCTCAGAAAAAGACTTCTTTCAAAATTTGGTTAATAACAATATACCTTGTCCCCCAAAAGCTCTCATGGAGTTGTACAAGGAGATTAATGCTGTTTTCATCTCCGCCAACACAACATTCATTCTGTAGCCCAGGAAATAAGGAGTAATTACTACTTTCATTTCTTATTCTTTAAGAAATACATTTTTGTAAGGGTAACACTACCCTAGATAGTAATTTCTCTGATGACTGTAGGCAAAATAACTTGAAATTCTTCTGGAAAAGATTCACTATGCTAGGCACCACCAAGATTATTCATAATTCATTGTAGGAGATAAAAAAATAAAACTTAGTAACTTTGAAAAAAGTTGACTCTAACCCTCTTGGATGACTTTGACGATTTTAAGACTTTAGTGGAGGAATTAATTCCAGAAATAGCAAGAAAAATAAAATTAGATGTGGAACTTAAAGATATGACTTAATTGCTGTAATGTCATGATAAAAATTAAATAGATGAATAGACTATGAACTTGGGGCACTGTCTTAATATTTTCTTAGAAAGTTCTACTTTCATCTAGTTTAAGTAACAACAAAAAATATAGTGTGTTATGCGAAGTTAGTTAAGAAAGCAGTGGCAAGATTTGAAAGGATTGGCTTCAATTTTGAAAGAAGTTCTATTGTGGGTGAAATGTGTCACACAGCATGTTATATGTTACAAAGAAATCTTTTGCAAAATTAAGAGTCAATGGGTGTGGCAAAGTTCATTGTTGCTTTATTCTAAGAAATTGCCACAGTCACTCCAACTTTCCACAACCACCCCTGAACAGTCAGTGGTTATCAACCTGGAAATAGGAGCCCCGTCAGAAAAAAGATTATGTCTTGCTGAGGGCTCAGATGACCATCACATTGCTAGAAATGTTTAGCAATAAAGTATTTTTAAAATAAGGTATTTACCTTGTTTTCCTAGACAAAATATACATTAAATAAACGACAGTATAGTATAAACATAACTTTTATATGCATAGGGCAACCAAAATGTTGTGTGGCTCCCTTTACTGTGAGTTTAGCTTTTCTTGTGATAATCTATAACCAAACTTGCAATACCTCCAAGGTATGCCTATATTTGTGAGGGATAAAGTGATGTTTTAATGCATGCATGTATTACGTAATAATCAAGCCATGCTTACTATTATATCCATCATCTTAAATGCTTTTCATTTCTTCGTGGTGCAACATTTGCAGTTCTCTTCTAGGTCTTTGAGACATATAACACAATTGTTAGCTGTAGTCACCCAACTGAGCCGGAGAGTACTAGAATTCCTTCTTCCTGTTTCACTGTAACATTGTATCCATTGACTAACTTCAATCCCCTTCATTCTCCCTTGTAATCACTTTCCACTTTAACTTCTGAGATCACTATTTTTAAGATTCTACATATAAGACACATATAAGATAGATTCCACATATCAGACAGTATTTTCAAGATTCCACATATTAGACGTGCTCATCTTTCTGCATCTTGCTTACTTCACTTCACATGGTATCCTCTGGGCTTAGCCACGTTGTCACAAATAGCAGAATTTCATTCTTTTTAATGGATGAACAGTATCCCATGGTACACATGTACCACATTTAAAAACTACTGCTTTGCACAGTCCAGGCTCAGTTTTGCTTTGGCTCGTCTTCCTCTACACTACCAAGCTACAATGAAAGTTTTACATGTTAGGATTGGGTATAGCAATAGGCTTTCTATTAGAAAGTACACCACAGACCCGAAAGTACATGAGAGAACTGGCCCTGCTAATGCCACGTGGGGAACACTACCTTAGGGAATATCTCATCCTCCACCTGCAGTCACATACAATTATATACCCAATACATTTTTCACACACACAACAAATGCAGATGACAAAGTTCCCCTCTCTTTATGACCAGATAATGTCAGCTTGCTTGTTTAAATCAGACTGTCTAATCTGTAGTTGTATAATGATGGGTTTTTTTGAATTGCTGTCATTTTATTTATTTTATTTTATTATTATTTTTTTTTATTGTTAAATCATAACTGTGTACATTTGTGCAATCAAGGGGTACAATGTACTGGTTTCATATACAATCTGAAATATTCTCATCAAACTGTTCAACGTAGCCTTGATGGCATTTTCTTAGTTATTGTATGCAGACATTTATATTCTGCATTTAGTAGGTTTCACCTGTACCCATTCTAAGGCGCACCATAGGTGTGGCCCCACCCATTACCCTCTGTCCACCTTGACTCCCCTCCTTCTCCCTTACCCTCCCTTGGCCCTTTCCCCATATTCTTGTGCTATGGTTGGGTTATAGCCTTCATATGAAAGCTATAGTTTCATAATATGGCTTAGTACATTGGATACTTTTTCTTCTATTCTTGACACACTTTGCTAAGAGGAATATGTTCCAGCTCCATCCATGTAAGCATGAAAGAGAAAAAGTCTCCATCTTTCTTTAAGGCTGCATAATATTCTGTGGCATACATGTACCACAATTTGCTAGTCCGTTCATGGGTCAATGGGCACTTGGGCTTCTTCCATGACTTAGCAATTATGAATTGTGCTGCAATAAATATGCTGATACAGATATCTTTGTTATATTGTGATTTTTGGTCTTCTGGGTATATACCTAGTAAAGGAATTATAGGATCAAATGGCAGGTCTATTTTTAGATCTCTAAGTATTCTCCAAACATCCTTCCTAAAGAAACGTATTAGTGGGCATTCCCACCAGCAGTGTAGAAGTGTGCCCTTTTCTCCACATCCACACAAACATCTCTGGTTTTGGAATTTACTCTTACTGGGGTTAGGTGATTATCTCAATGTAGTTTTGATTTGCATTTCTCTGATGATTAAGGATGATGTGCTTTTTCCCATGTGTTTGTAGATTGTGCGTCTGTCTTCTTTAGAGAAGTTTCTCTTCAAGTCCTTTGCCCACCCTGAGATGGAATCACTTGTTCTTTTTTTGTTAATACGTTTGAGTTCTCTGTGGATTCTGGTTATTAAACCTTTATTGGAGGTATAACCTGCAAATATTTTCTCCTATAATGAGGGCTGTCTGCCTGCTTTGCTTACTATGTTCTTGGCTGTGCAGAAGCTTTTTAGTTTGATCAGGTCCCAGTAATGTATTTTTGATACTGCTTCAATTGCCTGGGGCGTCCTCCTCATAAAATATTCACCCAGGCTGATTCCTTCAAGAGTTTTCCCTGCATTTTCTTCAAGTATTTTTATAGTTTCATGTCTTAAGTTTAAATCTTTTATCCAGTGAGTTTCTACCTTAGTTAATGGTGAAAGGTGTGGGTCCAGTTTCAGTCTTTTACAGATCACCAACCAGTTCACCCAGCACCATTTGTTAAATAGGGAACCTTTTCCCTATGAAATGTTTTTAATTGGCTTGTCAAAGATCAAATAATGGTAAGTAGCTGGATTCATCTCTTGGTTCTCTATTCTGTTACAGACATCTACTTTCTGTTTTTGTGCCAGTACCATGCTGTTTTGATCACTATCGATTTATAGTAGAGTCTCAGGTCTGGTAGCGTGATTCCTCCTGCTGTGTTTTTATTGCTGAGTAATGTTTTAGCTATTCAAGGTTTTATCTGATTCCATATAAAATGAAGTATTATTTTTTTCAAGATCTTTAAAATATGACAATGGAACTTTGATAGGAATTGCATTAAAATTATATATTGTTCTGGGTAATATAGACCTTTTAACGATGTTGATTCTTCCTAGCCATGAGCGTGGTATGTTTTTCCATTTGCTGACATCTTCAGCTATTACCATATATAATCGAGTATAAGCCGAGTTTTTTTTTGCACAAATTTTGTGCTGAAAAACCCAAACTCGGCACAAATTACTCGAGTATATACGGTACTTTTTTTAAAGTTTCATAGTTCTCTTTATAGAAATATTTCACATCCTTTGTTAGATAAGCTCCCAAATAGTTCATCTTTTTTGGCACTACTGGGAAAGGAATAGAGTTATTGACTGTATTTCGGCTTGGTTATTGTTGGTATATATAAAGGCTACAGATTTATGGGTGTTGATTTTGTAGCCTGAGACATTGCTGTATTCCTTGATCACTTCTACAAGTTTTGTAGTAGAATCCCTAGTGATTTCCAGATATATGATCATATCATCTGTGAAGAGTGAAAGTTTGATCTCTTCTGACCCTATGTGGATACCCTTGATCGCCTTTTCTTTCCTAATTGCAATGGCTAAAACTTCCATTACAATGCTAAAGAGCAATGGAGACAATGGGCAACCTTGCCTGGTTCCTGATCT